>CM022709.1:4874386-5109386 GCA_012295165.1 Asparagus setaceus | reverse complement strand
ACACGTCTGTGAAAATACATGTTTGATCATCAATATCAAAGATCCAAACTGTTCATTGTGATCTACACATTCTAAAATTCATGTTGATTAAAAATTACACAAATTCAATATTACTAGTCTACTCATCTAATGACCTAGAAATGGACGATCCGTAACAATCTCAAAAGTTGATTATTTTTAGTTGCTTGAATTATGAGATAGAAAATTCTAAATTACACAATTTTTGATACATTTGTATTTGATGACATATAGATTATAGTGAACAGTTTGGATTTACAAAATGCATAGGCATATATGTATTTTTAAGGTGTGTGTAACTAAGTTAGTTACACCCTGTGTATATGTATCCAATTTTTGAATCTATTTTATGTTATTGTGTATAATCTATATGACTATATTGAAAACTTAGCAGGGCAATCAAAATATTCTAGAAATGAAGGACATTTCCTCTTTTCCTTGTAATTGGAGGGTAAATTCATAATTTTACAAAGAATAGTTTTATTTCTTTCCATTCTTTTGTTTCAATGAATCTCTCCGTGACTGTATGAAATTGATTTACGACCCATATAGGGAATATAATTAAGAGTGAGTAAATTCTGAAAAGATTTGCATCTATGACACACACAAAGCATCTGAGCATGCTTTTATATATATATATATATATATATATATATATATATATATATATATATATATATATATATATATATATATATATATATATATATATATATATATATATATATATATAAATGTAGAAACTTGGTACTAAGCACAAATTTTGTGCTTGGTAGTGAGTGGTCCATTCCTATCTACTCTCTAACCCATATGAATGTGGTCCTCATTTGAGTGAGTGGATGAGAATGAGCCACTTCACTACCAAGACAAAATTTGTGATTGGTACCAAGTTCCTTCATATTGCTCATATATATATATATATATATATATATATATATATATATATATATATATATATATATATATATGGGCGGTTCCAATGAGAACCCAAATAAATATGAGAACTAAGAACCCAATATCAAGCATCCATGATACAAAATAAAAGGCTGAGATTCTGCAAAATCTGGATGGCTGAATTATAATTAAGAAGACATTAGAATCTTAAATAAGGGTAAATGGGTAAAAAATGCACAGAACTATAATGGAAATAACTGAACATTTCCTATAAATCCGAAACCTAAAATTGATTCTGTAATTTGTCAAATCATAGGCAGTTTTTTATTTCCTAACTAATCATAAAATTCTTCATCATGTTTAAATTTATTTCTTATCTCGGCGTTTTCTTCTCGGCGTTTGCATGTTATAAAACGAACAGGTACAATTTTTAATCGTTTTTCAAAATCAATAATTTTGCTTTGTTCATTTTTAATTTATAACAAACATGTGTTATTTGAATCAATTTCGTCTAATCGTAGCGTTTTATTGTATTTTTTAGGTTTGTCATACGTAATCAATTTGATTTAGATCCGTTGATTGTTTAAAGATCTAAGAGTAGAGAGTTAGTTTTAGTTCTCATATTTGTGAAGGGTTCTCATTTGATCCGGGCCATATATATATATATATATATATATATATATATATATATATATATATATATATATATATATATATATATATATATATATATATATATATAGAGGCTTGCTATGATCCACTTGAGTGGATAAGAAAAGTTGTCCACCCAACTTCTTAACCTCCATCTTCTCTTGAGATTTGTAGTGGGAACAAATAAAAATTGAGCTCATATCTTTGCATGGATCCCAAGGAAATCCAATGGAGGAAAAGTTGGGTGGACAACTTTCCTTATCCACTTAAGTGGATCAAAGTTCTACTCTATATATATATATATATATATATATATATATATATATATATATATATATATATATATATATATATATAGGGTTTGGTTACAATACACCTACAGTGTAATTAAGTTATTTACACGCACCTCTTTTAACCATTGAATTGTAGTTGATTGATAAAGATAAATGACTTAATATCATATGGGGATCACATCAAGTTTACTTCCCATTAATATTGTCAGTAACCTTTTATTTCAATCTGATTGGATTTTGCCAACGAAGGCATTGCTCCGTGCTCAATCATGTGATGTAATTTTGAATTTTATATTTACATTTTTCTAACTACATTTATTATCAAAACCATTTTTTTTTTTTTTTGTTTCTTTAATTTTCTGGAGACATTCAAGGAGCGGAGAAGGAAGAAGAGAAGGAACATTTGGGCTTATTTTATTAAAGATGAGTTTGGTAACTGAACCTACTTTTGTTATGAGAGTTCATATGTTTCGTTTAATTTAATTTAAACACTAAAACCATTGTTTGACTATGTTCCTATAAAGATCATTTTTCCAACTTAAAGTTAATATTCATAGTCTTCTGTCCCATGAATTAAAAATCTTAGTCATAATTAAATAAGAATAATGAAATACGTAACTGCATAAATATATACGGCTATCTATCTCAAAATTGCTGAGGAAATTCTAAAGGGAAATAAATATGATGGGATCCTATGAGATCTTGAAGTTGCTTGATTCATCAATCACAAGGATCCAATGGTAGAAAATAGTGTGTGTCGCTAAGCTAGTTACACCCTAAGTGTAGTGTAACCGAATCCATATATATATATATAGAGGCTTGCTATGATCCACTTGAGTGGATAAGAAAAGTTGTCCACCCAACTTCTTAACCTCCATCTTCTCTTGAGATTTGTAGTGGGAACAAATAAAAATTGAGCTCATATCTTTGCATGGATCCCAAGGAAATCCAATGGAGGAAAAGTTGGGTGGACAACTTTCCTTATCCACTTAAGTGGATCAAAGTTCTACTCTATATATATATATATATATATATATATATATATATATATATATATATATATATATATATATATATATAGGGTTTGGTTACAATACACCTACAGTGTAATTAAGTTATTTACACGCACCTCTTTTAACCATTGAATTGTAGTTGATTGATAAAGATAAATGACTTAATATCATATGGGGATCACATCAAGTTTACTTCCCATTAATATTGTCAGTAACCTTTTATTTCAATCTGATTGGATTTTGCCAACGAAGGCATTGCTCCGTGCTCAATCATGTGATGTAATTTTGAATTTTATATTTACATTTTTCTAACTACATTTATTATCAAAACCATTTTTTTTTTTTTTTGTTTCTTTAATTTTCTGGAGACATTCAAGGAGCGGAGAAGGAAGAAGAGAAGGAACATTTGGGCTTATTTTATTAAAGATGAGTTTGGTAACTGAACCTACTTTTGTTATGAGAGTTCATATGTTTCGTTTAATTTAATTTAAACACTAAAACCATTGTTTGACTATGTTCCTATAAAGATCATTTTTCCAACTTAAAGTTAATATTCATAGTCTTCTGTCCCATGAATTAAAAATCTTAGTCATAATTAAATAAGAATAATGAAATACGTAACTGCATAAATATATACGGCTATCTATCTCAAAATTGCTGAGGAAATTCTAAAGGGAAATAAATATGATGGGATCCTATGAGATCTTGAAGTTGCTTGATTCATCAATCACAAGGATCCAATGGTAGAAAATAGTGTGTCGCTAAGCTAGTTACACCCTAAGTGTAGTGTAACCGAATCCATATATATATATATAGAGGCTTGCTATGATCCACTTGAGTGGATAAGAAAAGTTGTCCACCCAACTTCTTAACCTCCATCTTCTCTTGAGATTTGTAGTGGGAACAAATAAAAATTGAGCTCATATCTTGCATGGATCCCAAGGAAATCCAATGGAGGAAAAGTTGGGTGGACAACTTTCCTTATCCACTTAAGTGGATCAAAGTTCTACTATATATATATATATATATATATATATATATATATATATATATATATATATATATATATATATATGGGCGGTTCCAATGAGAACCCAAATAAATATGAGAACTAAGAACCCAATATCAAGCATCCATGATACAAAATAAAAGTGAGATTCGCAAAATGCGGATGGTGAATTATAATTAAGAAGACATTAGAATCTTAAATAAGGGTAAATGGGTAAAAATGCACGTAACTATAATGGAAATAACTGAACATTTCCTATAAATCCGGAAACCTAAAATTGATTCTGTAATTTGTCAAATCATAGGCAGTTTTTTATTTCCTAACTAATCATAAAATTCTTCATCATGTTTAAATTTATTTCTTATCTCGGCGTTTTCTTCTCGGCGTTTGCATGTTATAAAACGAACAGGTACAATTTTTAATCGTTTTTCAAAATCAATAATTTTGCTTTGTTCATTTTTAATTTATAACAAACATGTGTTATTTCAGAATCAATTTCGTCTAATCTGTAACGTTTTATTGTATTTTTTTCCGGTTTGTCCGCACGTAATCAATTTGATTTAGATCCGTTGATTGTTTAAAGATCTAAGAGTAGAGAGTTAGTTTTTAGTTCTCATATTTGTGAAGGGTTCTCATTTGATCCGGGCCATATATATATATATATATATATATATATATATATATATATATATATATATATATATATATATATATATATATATATATATATATATATATAGAGGCTTGCTATGATCCACTTGAGTGGATAAGAAAAGTTGTCCACCCAACTTCTTAACCTCCATCTTCTCTTGAGATTTGTAGTGGGAACAAATAAAAATTGAGCTCATATCTTTGCATGGATCCCAAGGAAATCCAATGGAGGAAAAGTTGGGTGGACAACTTTCCTTATCCACTTAAGTGGATCAAAGTTCTACTCTATATATATATATATATATATATATATATATATATATATATATATATATATATATATATATATATATATAGGGTTTGGTTACAATACACCTACAGTGTAATTAAGTTATTTACACGCACCTCTTTTAACCATTGAATTGTAGTTGATTGATAAAGATAAATGACTTAATATCATATGGGGATCACATCAAGTTTACTTCCCATTAATATTGTCAGTAACCTTTTATTTCAATCTGATTGGATTTTGCCAACGAAGGCATTGCTCCGTGCTCAATCATGTGATGTAATTTTGAATTTTATATTTACATTTTTCTAACTACATTTATTATCAAAACCATTTTTTTTTTTTTTGTTTCTTTAATTTTCTGGAGACATTCAAGGAGCGGAGAAGGAAGAAGAGAAGGAACATTTGGGCTTATTTTATTAAAGATGAGTTTGGTAACTGAACCTACTTTTGTTATGAGAGTTCATATGTTTCGTTTAATTTAATTTAAACACTAAAACCATTGTTTGACTATGTTCCTATAAAGATCATTTTTCCAACTTAAAGTTAATATTCATAGTCTTCTGTCCCATGAATTAAAAATCTTAGTCATAATTAAATAAGAATAATGAAATACGTAACTGCATAAATATATACGGCTATCTATCTCAAAATTGCTGAGGAAATTCTAAAGGGAAATAAATATGATGGGATCCTATGAGATCTTGAAGTTGCTTGATTCATCAATCACAAGGATCCAATGGTAGAAAATAGTGTGTCGCTAAGCTAGTTACACCCTAAGTGTAGTGTAACCGAATCCATATATATATATATATATATATATATATATATATATATATATATATATATATATATAGTAATGATATTATGAGATGGTGAGCCCAAATCTTATGTGAGCTAGACTAATCGAGTTATCAAATTCATGATCGGTACCGTACATCTTGCTCAACACGTCATGAAATGTATATGATAAAATTTTCACATAATTTAGAGTCTTCTACAATATGAATCAAACAACTTTGATATGTTGATTTTTCAAAGGGCATACCGTCCCTTCTTTGCATAGCTAAAATAATGGTTAAAATTTTAAAACAATATAATTTTTTTTACATATAGATCATGATGAGTGCCAATCACGATGGTGGTGCCGATCATCGTTCAGTATCCTATTGGGCTAGCTCACGATAAGAATCTGAGCTCACCATCTCATTTTATTATGTTCATATATATATATATATATATATATATATATATATATATATATATATATATATATATATATATATATATATATATATATATATATAGAGAGAGAGAGAGAGAGAGGAAAGTGATAAAATGAGATAGTGAGCTCATATTATTATCGTGAGCTAGCCCAATAGGCTACTCGAAACGATAATCGACACCGCTCATTGTGATTTACGCTCATCATAATCTATATGTAGAAAAAATTATATTATTTTAAAATCTTTAATTATTGTTTTAGCTATGTGTAGAAGGGACGGTTTAAGTCAGTTCAAAAATCAAGATAGCAAACTAGCTTGATTTATATTTTAGAAAACTCTAAATTATGTGAAACTTTTATCATGTACATGTGATGACATGTTGAATAAGATGTACGGGGCTAATCATAAATTTGATGAACCGATTAGTCTAGTTCACGATAAGATTTGAGCTCACCATCTCTCTCTCTCTCTCTCTCTCTCTCTCTATATATATATATATATATATATATATATATATATATATATATATATATATATATATATATATATATATATATATATATATATATATATATATATATATATATATATATATATATATATATATATATATATATATATATATATATATATATATATATATATATATATATATATATATAGGCAGGATCAAATGAGAACCCGTAACAAATATGAGAACTAAGAACTAACACTCTACCCTTAGATCTTTAAACAATCAACGGTTCTGATTAAACTGTATTAAATTCAAAAACTTAATTAAAGGGCTTGCTCGTCATTTTGCTCAGAAAAGAATCAGTTACAATAGGCAATTTTATATCTCTTAAATAATCGTGATTTCTTCATCACGTTTAAATTTTTTTTCCTTTCTCAGATCTTTCTCTTTCTCTCTCAATCAATCTGTCTCTCCGTCTCCTACCCGCTCCCTAGCCCCATCGGCCTCCTAAGCTCCCCGCTCCCCCTTCATCCCGCCTCCTCCCGTCGCCGCCTTCATTGCCTCCTCTCCCCAGTCCCCGTCTCCGTCTCCTCCCCGCCAACGAATCGTTTTGTTTTAGATTTTTTGTGTTGCCATCGAAAATGGAAAGATGGTTACTTATTATCAAATTGTTTATGATCTTTCTGGTTTCTTTTTTTTTTTTTTTGGTTGATTTTAACAATCCATTTATCTTAATAATCGAATATTTTTACAGAATATTTTTTACAATTTATGGAACCGATTCACTCTTTATTTTTGCAGATTCGTAAGTTGATGAAGGAGATTCGTAAGTTGATGAAGGAGATTCGTAACTTTCTAATAAAGATTCATTATGTATTACGATGAATCTGTAACAATTTATTGAGATTAGTAAATTATAACATGTGATTACGTAAATTATTGAAAGGGATTCGGTAAGTTAATAAATGAGATTCGTATTTATGTAACGTGATTACGTAAGTTAAGTATTGTGATTACGTAAGTTGGTAATGGAGATTTAGTTTTTATAACTATTATGTTGAGATTTTGTAAGTTATAACATGTGATTCTCAGAAAATATTGAAAGGGATTCGTAAGTTAATAAATGAGATTCGTAACCAAAATATTGAGATTCTCGTAGTTATTACATGTGATTCTCAGAAAATATTGAAAGGGATTATGTATGTTAATAAATAAGATTCGTAACCACTTTGTTGAGACTCGTAGTTATAACATGCATTTCGTAAAATTATTGCAAGGGGTTCTATAAGTTAATAAATGAGATTCTCAGAACCAAAATATTGAGATTCCGTAAATTATAACATGTGATTACGTAAGTTAATAAATGAGATTCTCAGAAATTATTGAAAGGGATTCGTAGTTAATAAATAAGATTATGTTACCAATTTGTTAAAATTCTATAAGTTATAACATTGAGAAATAAAGCAAATTATAAAAGTTTACTTTGACGATTGATAATGAGATTACGTAAATTATAATTTATTTTTTATGGCAATAAAGTGAACACAATCTGATTAAATCGATGACGATTCTCTAAAAATGACTTATAGATTACGTAAATTGATATATGAGATTCTCGCTAACATACTAAGTGATTCTCAGAAATTATTGAAAGGGATTACGTAAGTTACAACATGAGTTTCGTAACACTAGTAATTGGATTACGTAAGTTAAAACTTGCAATTATGTTTGGTATCAAATTGAACCTAACATAGACGTTTACAACTCATCTAACACGAAATAGAACTAGGGTTTTGGGATAAAAATGATAAAATGATAAACAATAAAATTAAGATATTTTAGATGAAGTTTGTGGGTGCAATGTAATCATGACATATCTTAGTTTCTCTCCTTCTTAAATATCTCAAATCAAAACTAACTTATCTTCTTACCTTTCTTAATTTTATTTTTTTCTTAATTATGTAAACTGCGTTATAATTGATTGACGGTTTCCGTGATTATAGATTTTCCATTATATCTCTATGCTTTTACCCTTTTACCCTTATTTCAGTTTCTTATGTCTATTTAATTACAATTCTCGCCACCTTAATTTTAGCGAGAATCTCACCTTTATTTTTTTATTATGGATGGTTGATATTGAGTTCTTAGTTCTCACACTTATTTGGGTTCTCATTGAACCGCCTATATATATATATATATATATATATATATATATATATATATATATATATATATATATATATATATATATATATATATATATATATATATATATATATATATATATATATATATATGGAAAAAGGAATATGAACTGCCACCTCATTTAGTAAAATGAGCTACCCACTAATGTGTAGTGTTTAGGCCCACTTAGTGGTCATATCAATTGAGTGTGGGGTATGATGTTTGTGAGTGGGAGCTCATTTTACTAAATGAGCCGTCACCTCATATTCCTTACCCCTATATATATATATATATATATATATATATATATGAAAAAAAGGAATATGAACTGCCATCTCATTTAGTAAAATGAGCTACCCACTAATGTATAGTGCTTAGGCCCACTTAATGGTCACATCAATTGAGTGTGGGGTATAATGTTTGTGAGTAAGAGCTCATTTTACTAAATGAGCCACCACCTCATATTCCTTACTCCCTATATATATAGGCTAAATTACCAAATTGGTATTTAAAGTAGGACTACTTAACCAATAAGGTATTTAAAAAAGCTCCTGTGTCTTTATGGTATTTAAAGTAGACACACTTATCCAACTAGGTCCTTTTTTACGCCGGAGATCAAATTCCGATAGGAAAATTTATTTTAACTCCCTTACCTTTCAAAATTATTAAATCTATGCCTAAAATTTCACTCTGATTGATTTTCCTCCTCCTCCTCCTCCTCCTCCTCCTCCTCCTCCTCCTCCTCCTCCTCCTCCTCCTCCTCCTTTCCATCCTCCCTTCATCTTTGATCCCCACCCATCATTTGATTTTGATTTTGATCCTCACTTCTTCTCCTCCTTCTCACACTTCACTGATGACCTTCCAAGTAGGATTCCTTAGGGAAGAAATGTGGTGGGGGGGGCATGAGGAGGAGGAGGAGGAGAGGAGAGGAAGAGAAGGTATTTTTTTTTGATTATTTTGGGCATAAATTTAATAATTTTGGGAGGTAAGGGTGTTAAAATAAATTTTCCTCACGGAATTTAATCTCCAGTAAAAGGACCTAGTTGAATAAGTGTGTCTACTTTAAATACCATAAAGACGCCTGAGCTTTTTAAATACCTTATTGGTTAAGTAGTCCTACTTTAAATACCAATTTGATAATTTAGCCTATATATATATATATATATATATATATATATATATATATATATATATATATATATATATATATATATATATATATATATATATATATATATATATATATATATATATATATATATATATAAAGACAATATAGCAGAGAAACCATAGAGAAGATACATAGAGAATAGAGAGACATCATCTCCTTTGGCAATGAGAAGCATTAATAATAGTGGTAGAATAAGTAGTTGTGCTAAAGGCTTAGAGGTCGATCCGAAAGAAAGATGAGTGTGGGGTGATGGATTAAGAAATCACCCCACAACAAGCCATGTTCATGGTTTACTAAAAAATTATTGTAAGGATCCCCTCTCTATGTAGGTGTTCTGTGAGAAATTTTATGTAATTTCATTGTTAAATAAAGATATTACTGATTTTGCCAATTATTGATCTTTCTTTTTCTCTTGACATCATATGTTTGTATTCTAGTTGTTGCAATGGTACTTGCAAGAAAAAATGATTAATAAAGAAATACATTATGCACTTTATATATTGAATTAGATATATTCACATCATATAAAATAAATATCCATAAATATATAATACTCCATACGCTTCGACCAATCATGATACGCGTTCATATATGCTCAACTGCACATATATCTGAAAGGATAATATGTTATATGTGTGCATGTACAACATGATCAACCAAATAGTGTATTTTTAATAAAATCGAATATATATATATATATATATATATATATATATATATATATATATATATATATATATATATATATATATATATATATATATATATATATATATATATATATATATATATATATAAAAGAATGGAGTTGTTCATTGTTGGTCTCAGGGTATTTTTATTTTTATGTAAGTGGAGACAAAACCACTAAACCTTCTTCGGATTCACGAATCATTGGGGTATCTGAGAGAGAAACAATTGGCAAAAGCTAAACTTTTGAAGAATACTCCAACTAACATATCCCCCTCATTCCTCAAGAAATGATGTTTAAGACAAAATGAAGTTAATTAAATAAAGTTTCGTGCACACTAAGCAAATGAGTCCTATATTTTCAACTTGACCCAATATTTTTTTGTTTTAAAGTTTTTTTTTTCCGTGAATGTTTAAGTGGTTGGATTCTGGGATCGGTACATGTAATTCGAAAAGAAAACATAGAAATCTCACTTCCAAAATTACATTGAAACTGATTTAAGAATGTGGGTAAAAATTGGTTTGAGATGCGTCAAGCATCATCAATATCGTGGCCTATTTGATAATTGCATCTTCCATGATTAAGAAGAATTTGAT
Source organism: Asparagus setaceus (assembly GCA_012295165.1). Lineage (NCBI taxonomy): Eukaryota > Viridiplantae > Streptophyta > Magnoliopsida > Asparagales > Asparagaceae > Asparagus > Asparagus setaceus. Next base: position 5,098,249 of record CM022709.1, on the reverse strand, counting down.
TAGCTGAGTGAGAACAAGCATACAGATATGCCATTATTGGAAGATATTTTAGCTTACTTTTTGTTTATAATGCATAATATCTCTATCCCCGAATATGTTTTGAGAACTTTGTTTGGAGCATCTAAAGTATACTTTTGATAGGGCATCTTGCTCTATTCTTACTTCAAAAAAAAAAGTTACTTTTCGTTACTTTTTTAATCAATGATAAAGATGATTTGAAAGTTATTTTTAGTCTCCAAGAAGATTATGTGAAATTAACCCTTTAGAAATCCATATTTGGAATTGGGTCGGCGGAGTTAAGGCACACCCCATTTGGTAGACATTTTAGTTTTTTTTAGGATTTGGAGGTGATATATTTTTGAATTTTTAGAAATCCCAAGAAAATTGAAAGGTCTAAAATATATTTGCTATAAAAAATATACAATCTCTGAGCAAATACTTCAATAAATGATGCCCATTACAATCAATTAGATTCAAATTCAACACTGATGAGATCTTGATAGGTCAAGATATGTATCCTTTCCTAAAACATCATTAGAAGCAATTAGAATTTCAAACTAATTGAAAAAGTAGAGTAATTATCCCTAAATTTCAACTAATTTCCACGTGGTGCCTTTGGGTTTTACCCTAATTGTCATGAGGTGACTTTAGGTAAACCGCCAATTTCTTATTATTTATAAAGAAGGAATAACCATCAAAATCATATACCTACTAGACTATTAGCATATTCGTCCTCTTGCTCAGCATCATGTACATATATTTGAAGTTGCATTTCTAACCAAGTACATGTATAGTATTTTCTTTCAAACTGTTTGCTCATTAGTCATGCTCTTTTCTCCTCGTGAATCTCTTCATGAATGTATGAAATCGATTTACAATCCATCTTAAGGAATGTAATTTATAAGAGTGGGAGATTTCTAAGACAATTGCATCTATGATATGTACAAAGCATTTGAGCTTGGCTATGTGCTATATAAATTGAAGAGACTAGGCAAGCCTAAGCTATTATAAAGGAGATAATGAAGAAAGGAAATATTACAACAATAAAGGATTTTGTTGGCAATAGGAGAACCACTGATCCTCCTGATAATGGAGGCAGTAATATTAAGACTTAAGTCTGATCCCAAAGAAAATCGATGTTGGGGTGAAATATTAATTAATAATCACCCCCCACATCATGCCAAATTAGGCTCACTGAGAAGAAGAAGAAAAAAAAAAAAGTAAAGGTCTCTCTCTGTTTTATTTATGAGAGTTTATTTTATGTAATTTCACTATACGAGGAGTATTTTCAATAACATATTATTGGTTTTGTCAATTATTGATCTTTCTTTTCCTCTTGTCCTCATATGTTTATATTCTATCTGTTGCAATGATACTTGCAAGAAAAAAAAATGATTAATAAAAGTGTATAAGTAGTTTTCAAATTGAACCAGATATTCACATCACATTAATAAAATAGTGATGAATAATGCTACATACGCAATATATTCGGAAATATGAGTGCATGAACAACATGACTAATTAAATAGTTATTTTTAATTAACAAAAACTGAGGAATGGAGTTGCTCATTATTTGGTTTGTATAAGTGAGATAAAACCCTCAATCCTCTTCGGATTCCAGAATCATTGGGGTATCTGAGATAGAAACAATAAGCAAAGCTAAACTTTTGACGAATAATCCAACTGACATATCCACCTCATCACTCAAGAAAATAATGTTTAACACAATATAAAGTTAATTAACTAAAGTTCGTGCGCACTAATTAAGCAAATAGATCACCCATGAGTCCTATATTTTCAATTTTCCAAATGAAATGTTTGAATTAAATTATGCACATCATAACTATAAATGAGTACTTATCAATTATAAATTTAAATACTATTTAAAAATTAAATTCTTTAGTAAAATATATATACTTTAATACTCAATAAATATTCTTGAATATTCATGAATATTTATTAATGACCAACTATTCGAGTTTTAAAAACTTCAGAAATGAATATTTGAATTAGGATTCGAATTCAAAATTTTAAACCAATACAAATACAAACATCTTAGTATTCAGTGCCATTCGTTTCCAGCCCTGCTTTTGATTTGTGTTAATAAATAAAGAGTTTAGGTGCAACAGAAAATTATAAAGCTTGGCTTGTAGAGAGGTGAGCTCACCGCGAATGCTTAGATAATATTCTTGCCTTCGCTTGCCAGAAGCACCAAAGCGACGATAGCTGCACCCATATCTTTCAAAAGTTTATACCTTCTGATAAGTGGGACCCCTTCTGGTCGGGACATATTTGGGTGAATATATGCGGGTTGTTTATTTGATTGAGACTATTATTTTCTACGTGTGAAAATCGGTTACGTTACTCCCGCGCACCGTTAAAACAAACGGGGACTTAAAAAGATCGAAAAATGTTAACAATAGAAACTTTTTTATTTTACATGTTAAGTCCTTTTTTTTGGCTTCGGATTTAAATGATAATGTAAATCAATAACGAAATAGAGCACTATGAAGAGAAAGATTCTTCTTATAAAAATTTAGCCATTAAATATTATGCTTCTATTAGTTTTGACAGTTTCTATTCTCGATTTCTACTTATAGTTGGTCTACAATATTTTTGCATTATCTTGACAAGAAATGTATTGCATCATTTGATATATGTGACAAATGATAAATTATCACACGTTCTGTAAAAAGAAACTAACAAATAAAACCGGTTAAATAGAGAAAATGAAATGTTCAATTCTTTTACGATGATTCAATGGCTACGACTTGTTCATGGATGAAATCTAAATTGATCTACTGATAATGATTTACAAGCTCGAAAGTTCACTGTAATACACCATTGAACTTGTGCACTGGCCATTTGGAGCACCGTAAATGTTTTATTTCAAATAGTTTCAATTTATTTTGTTTGAGCTTATCAAGGAAAGAGTGTGTTTATGAGAGATATATAATCACCTTTAGAATTAAATCTTTTTTCATGCTTACAATCTTTACATTCACTCCCCTAATAAACAAATTTCGTGAGACTAATATGCAAAAAACCGTACTGAGATGTTGAGAGTAAAAAAAAAAAAAAAGGAACGCCATTAAAAATCCATAAACTCTCCCTCTCTCTCTCTCTCGAGAAAAACCCTTAAAATCCCAAAAAAAAATCGAAACCCTAGGAGCTCAAAAAGAAAAAGAATCACCTTTCTCTGTCAATTAACCGTGCTATGTTCTCTCGGCGATTGGATGAAGTCTAGCCACCGGAGGATTAATTGGGTGAGTGATTAAGGGGGTTGTGGATATTTTGCAATTTATGACCTTTAGCTTTAAATTTTGTTTATTTAAGGAATTTAACCGAGAAATTTTGATTTTTGGGGAAATATCAGTATTTTTTGAGACCTTTTGATAAAAAGTAATTGCTCACCATTTTATTATAATTGTTTACTTGTTATATCTGGCAGCTGAGATTTTTATCTTGATTTTTATCATTATTCTTATGACAAATGTCGTACATTTTGATTTATTGTATATTTTGCAAATTTTTGAACAACTTTCATTGGTTGCATGTAGAAATGTACTATTATTGTGTATTTTGAGTGTATTTTCTATTTGTTTGGCCTACCCATAATAGGTAATATTGCTCTTGTAAGGTAATTTATGGTTCCATATTAGGTAGAACAACCTCTTCTCTACCTTTCATGCTTGTTCTCTTGTTTTGTTGTAGTTTTGGTGTAATTGATGTCATTTCACACCTAAACAAAGGTTATCTTTTGTAGGCCTCTTGGTGATTAATAGGTTTCTATATGGTCTTTTCTACAAGAAAATTTTCTTAAGTTGTTTCCATGAAAAATGAAGAGAAGGTTAATATTCTTTGTCTTTGAAGTTTCAGATTTTTGCGGTCTGAATCTGTCTCTGGATATGGGGTTTCTCTGTTGCCTTGTGTTTTATCAATGTTTTTCTAGTGTTCATTCATCGTATAATCGGTTATATGGTGTAGTTGTCCATCTGTAGAAGCTTATAAGTAAATTTGTGTTTTTACAGGAATAAGCTGGAGAAAACGGGTCTGTGGTTTCAGTTTAGAATCTTTGGAAGATGAAAATTGGAGACTCTAGGATTCTGTTTTGTAAATACTCATTTTTACTAGGATAGGCTGTTTGATCTTTTTTTTCATTTCCCTTTATATAAACAAAAGATGGGGGCTAATTGTTGTGTGGCTGCGAGAGAAAAACCCTTGCCAGATAGGGTTAGTCGTGAACTTTCTAGTTATAGGAATACTAGACATTCACCATCCTGGAGTTTTCGATGGGACAATCGGACTCATATAGAGGATATCATGGAGAACCCTTCTCGGTTTTCTCAACATAGAAGTGGTCATGTTGGCTCTGAAAGTAAGAGTTCAGCCAGCACGGAAACTGAAGGTCTTTCAGATGGAGGGAGCCCGTCAATTAATATTCAGACCCTCAAGGAGCAGAAGAAAGTAGGAATTTCTGGAAGCTCTAGATCAGTCAGTCCCGGTAAAAATTTTTCTGCTCCTTTCTTTTATGCTATATCTTTCAGTGAACTATTCTTATTTTAGTATAATAATGTGACATCACTGACATGAGTTGTAACCAGAACTTATGACTGTTGGTCTATTTCTAGCCTTCAGGTCTATGATACTAATCCATCGAAGAAATTTCCACATGTATTTGGGTAGTGTAGCTTGTACGTCAAGATCTTTGGTATATATCTTATAGGAAGTGCTTGAAAATGGAAGATGACGTCTTTTATCGCGCAATGCCCTCTCTCAGAGTTACCTCAAATTCCTATCTGAAGTCCTTGGGTTTATGCTGGAATACAATTAGGTTATATGATATTTCCATGCAAAGTTTATTGAAGTGCACCGTTAAGTATAGCAGCAGCATTTAGAACAAATTTGTTAGTTTTGATATCAAACTTTCTTTTGATTTTGCCATGTATCGAACTCTATTTTGCTTTTTCAACTGTGGACCTTTCTTGCATGTCCTGTCGTAACTCCTATGACTGTGGTTCATCCTCTTTCTTGATTCTTCAGCAGAAATGGATGACTTCTTGAGTGAGTTGTCAACACTCAGTCATTTTTTGGCCTTTTCTCCATCATCTTATTCATTTCAGCTAAATCTTCATGTTTTATTCTTATTATATTGATAAATATCATTACTGTTTTTATTTGTGTCATCTTTTCCTCTTTGCTTGAGATGTGCCTTTTTTTTCTCAACGCCATGAAGTTTCAGCACAAATCCGCTTGGTTATTTAGATTGTATAACGCTACCATACCTTGTTTAGATTGGATAGCAATATCATTCATGAACTAGTACCACTCCAAAAAAAAACATTTTATTTTTAGTGTCTATTCATCATTCATATATTCTATTACTGAGTATTACTTTCAGATCAAGCTGGTTAAGTTATATGCTGCTCTTGCATGATGTCTTAAGCTTTTAACAAAATCGTTCTCCTTTCACGCTATTATTTCTTAATTTCTGCTCTCATCTAATGTTTTTATGCCTGTAATAGATAAATCCACAAGGAGCAAATTGACTACTGAGGTCAGTTGAAATAAGATTGATCTAATTGGCTCTTTATGAGATCTTTATGATGTATATTTTTATGTTTGCACTTTACCATTGTAACATATGATTTTTTGTTTAACCTCAAATAGGAGAAGGATCCTGTTAAGTCCTCAGCGAAAGCAAGTGCTTCAGATACAAAACCCTCAATCTGCACTTCCTTTTCCTCACCATCCAAAGTTGTAGAAGCTTCATCTTCTCGGAGCTGCTCTCTTCAATCACACCCATATCCATCCAGAAAAGCTCGATGCTCAGATGGCTTGTCTGCTGGAGGATCTCATGGTGGTTCCTCAGATGGCTGGTCAATGAGAACTTTCACCAAACTTGTTGCACCTCTTCAAACAGAGAACGGTGGTCCTTAGACAGCGATACTTCTAGCTCAGCCAACACCAACATATCACGATCATCATTTACCTCATCTGATCTCAACACTTGCAGAGTATGCTCAAAGCTATTGAAGGAGAAATCTCCCTGGAGTGGTCAGCGGATAGTCTCTACCAATGAACTGCCAGTGGCTGCGGTTCTCATATGTGGTCATGCGTATCACGCTGATTGCTTAGAAAGCATAACATCAGAAACAGACAGATATGACCCTCCTTGCCCTATGTGCACCAAAAGTTCAGTTAAAGCTGAGGTGAAGACAAGGAGCAAGGTCTCTAGAAGAGCTGTAGCTGATATTGATGTGGACGGGGATTCTTTATCCGGTGGCCTGAAACGGGGTGGAAGAGGTCAGTTCATGAGGCGGCACTTCTCCATCGGCTCACGGCCGCCACTGCTGCCACCGCCACGGTTAGCGCCAGAGAGCGAAGGCATGAGAACGAATAAGAAAGGGTTTTGGTCAAGATAACATAGGGTATTGAATGAGGATGAGCGGAAAAAACTAGTCATAGCAAAACTCAGCTCTGTGTTGATTGATATTTTGTGGCATATCGAAGGTGTCAATCTTTGCTTGGATTTTTGCCACTGAATTTTAAAAGAGAGCAGAAAACATTAATTTTTCTTAGATTGTTTGATGCTGCAATATAAGCTGGCATTGATATTTTTTTTCCTCTCTTCATGGAAACTAGTATCTGTAGACTGTAGCTTGCTAGTTGTAATATGCATGTTTGTTTCTTTTGTAAACTTTAGTATGAAATATTTTAGTAATTATTTCTGCAATAGATATGTAGTAGTGATGTTTGCATTAAGAACCCAGCAGATTGTGCTGAAAGTTAATAACCAGGGAATTAGGCCTTTGTTTTGAAATTTCAGTTCAAATACATCACAATTTTGGAGGATTCAGAATTTGTTATCAATCCACTGTTCCATAGAACTGAAGAATCACAGATTAAAGTCAGATATATCTTTGCAAGGTTACAAAGCCAACCGATCTAAAAAGAGTACCAACGCTCCAAGCAAGAATAGACATAATGCAAAAATACTGCTTATACTAATAAGATAATTATTATTTCACAAACCAGCATCAAAGTAATACATGAGTTGGTCTTAACAAAACTGTACAAAAACCCCAACTAGGAACAGGGGGCCAAAAAAAAAAGAACGAAAAACTGCATCCAATCTACCTGCAGCAAATCTCCAATAAAAGATGCTATAACATAATATAACCTAACCACGTCTTCTATAATCAAGAAAATTTTCTCAATGCTCTAGCCAATTTTTCTACCGCTACAATTCACTGCTGAGAAGCTCCCAAAGAAGCGACGAACATCTCGCAGCAGAAAGCAAAAGATCAATGCTGCAGTACCCATCATGCAAGCACACAGAAACAAGCATTTCTTGCTTGCTGAGGAGCAACGACCGAAGAAATCCCACACTCCTTTCACAAATCCTCCACCCCTTTTCTTTGCACTGAGATCTTTTTGAACTGCAATCCTACGAGAACTCAAAGTAACTGATGCTGGTTTGGCTTTTGTAGTAGGTTGTTTCTCATCAAGAGGATCAAGTGTAGTAGGTTGTTTCTCATCAAGAGGATCGAGATGGAAATCTTGGTTAATTTTGATGGTTCCGCTAAGGGATTCACCATTCCTTGATTCCATTTTGCTCATTTGGAGCCTGACCCTATGGTTCAGAGTTGGGCAAGTGGGTTTTGGTTCTCGTTCTCTTATTTGAATACCAGTCCAAGTACTGTAATCATTTAGAGCACACTCATCATTGTTCATATTTGCAAAGATATCTCCCTGTTGGTCATTGAAAGTACCCATGTATCCAGAGTCAAGTTCTCCAAAGGCATGGATGTTCTGACCATCAGACTTTAGGATGTTATAGAACTCATCAACTTGAAATAGGAGGCGGTCCTCTGAGATTTCAGGAACAAATTGTGAATCCATAGGTTCCTGATTGACGAGAGCTAGAGAACTGAGTACCTCCTGTGAAATCCCAAAAGAGGGCAGTTAAATGAGAAATTAACATTATGTTTAAATGTTGACGCCAAAAAAAGTGCGTAATAGTGTTCAGTTACGAGTTCAACTAGATATGGCTTCACATTAGGAATGTCTGTTCCGCAGATAATGATTAGACCCCCTGTTCTATTGCCTAATTGCTGATAGACCCCCTTTATTATCGCCCAAGTGCAAATAGACTCCCCAAGTGAAACTTTTTTGGACTCTTTTACCCTCAGGATGTCTATTTGTCAAAAAAACAATTCTCTATCACTGAAGGTAAAAGAGTCAACTTTCACTCAGAGGGTCTATCGGCAAACATAGAACTACAGGGGGTCTATCCGACCCATGATTATATGAAAGAGGAATGCAAAATGTGTTCTCTTTCAGAAAGTTAAACTTCATTTATCCTTGCATTGGTTATTATGATCCACATGGACATTTATGTTAAAGACACAACTTAATTTTAATAATGCAAGTGTTTTGTCACATTGAGCTAGTCCAGAATTAGATTTGCATGCAAATAAAGTTTCAAAACATAAAGCTCTAGGACTTAGATAAGAGCTTGTAGCATACCTCGGATTCACTCTTGACATCACCAAGAGTATTGAGTTGAGGTTCGGTAGGAACGAAGAGCTCAGAAAGCCATGCTTCAAGCTCCTCTGCGCTCATGGAGGGACTTGATGGTTTCTCCACTTCTACTGAAGCCACTTCATTTGGCTGGTTTGAGCGGTTACTTATATTCTCAGACTGTATAATCTCAGAATTTACATTCTCAGATTGCGGGGAGACATACTCGCTGATATTCACATCATCTTGCATCCAGCCATCACGTTTGGTTATGCGGCAGAGAACAAATGCATCCTGTACAAAGATGATCAAGCATGTGAGTATGAAAAAATCAGTCATGTGAGAACTCTAACATGGCTTAATCCGTTGGATAAAATATAAAGGGTAAATTGCACACAACCCACCTCATTCATGATTTCAGTTTCAATTTTTAGAAAGATTAATTGCAAATAACAACCCTGGTCCTCATGCATTGAGGGGTCCTGAATGCTAATAAATGGGTTAAGGGGTATTTAGTGCAGCTGAAGGTATAGATGAAGAAGTTATGTGCAATTTACCCAAATATAAATCTAATGTATCCTCATAGACATCTTAAACTTGCATCAGTAATTGATTGTGTTCTTGGATTCAGCTTATTTGTTTGAGCTAAGTTTTGATAATGCAGGTAAATCACTGCAAACTCACCCCACCCCCAAAAAAAAACCAAAAAAAAAAGAACCCACAAAAATAAGGCATTTTGCAAGGAGAATGGGAATGTATGATGTTTGGTGGAAAAATCTTCAGACCCTTAAATCGGGGCAGGCTTACTTTTATCAATTTTAACTTTGATGGAATGAAGTTTGCCTAATGAAGAAGAGGCATGATTTTACCTTCATATCTGGATTAGCTTTACATTCATTTTCATTTAAATAGTACTCGTGCATGATCCAATCTGTACGCTTGCCACAAGGAGGTCGACCTTCATGGAACACAAGGGTTTTTTTGGTGCCTACGATGTGATCTTTTGGCCCGATTTTCCGATCTTTACCGGTAGACTTCCAATAACCTGCTTCTGTGGCTCTATTTGAGCGGGAACCATTGGGATACTTCTTGTCTCGAGACGCAAAGAAGTGCCATTTGCTATCTCTAGTGGGAACTGGACATCTTGCTGAGAAATAAAAAACGATGAGGATAAGAACCTTGAGATGAAATTTATAAGGTAAGCTCTTCAATATCCCTGAAAATGAGAAAGATAAGCTCTTCATTTCACTAAACATCAAAATCCGAGGTTCTTGCTAGATTTGCAAGTACCAGCTGTTTGTAACTGATAGTGCTAGGAAAACTCATCAAAGATACTAAATGTATCAACATTGAATACATTATGAAACCCTCTCAACTGGAAAGGGTCGAAGATACTAAATGTGATCCAATTGAGAAAGAAAACTTGTTCAGTCTCTATGATGTTTATTATTTGGGTAAATTTCACAAGAGCCCTATAAGTTTGGCCCATGCTGAGATAGTCCCCAAAAAGTTTGACACATCACTTAAGCCCCGAAACTATTTCCAATAACCCCCTAAAAGTTCGTGGTTATCTGAAAATATATTCAGAAAAATGAAAATAAACTATGTTCTGTATATTCCCAGACACCAATTATCCAAGCAAAAAACCCAATGTGCACAAAAAGAAAAGAAACAATGTTGAAGAGATTCAGCATTATTACCAGGTAAGTCCCAAGGTTCATGCTTATAGATGTCAATCTCTGGTATAATGTCTAGGTCAATCTTCAGGCTGAGAATTTTCCCCTTCAAATAATGAGAAATAAGTTCAACATCTGTTGGATGAAAGCCAAACCCCGGGGGCAGAGAAAACGCACGTAGAGCCTCCATTTGATGAAGGGGTTGCAACTGGAGGACCAATAAAAAACAGGATTAGTTTAATTTACAATCACACAGAACAAATGTAAGAGCATAGATAAAATATCTATATAAACTAATATTAAAGATCTATATAAAACATAGGAGGAGAATTTGATGAAGAGAAGCATGATAGCTTCGGATATAGTGATGGAAATTTTATTTATCAAGTTCATTCTTGTATATCAGGGAAAATATGGACAGGAACTAAGATTGCATTTGCATATATTTAAGTCGAGACCAGCTTTGCCCAAATCAAAATTCACACAACTGACGCTAGACACAAAGACAGAATGCGTTTAAATAATTAAAAAAAAGCAATTAACCACTATAATATATGCAATTAAATTCAATAACAAAGTTTCAGTACTCTATCGATCACAGAAATAAAATTCTTACAAGTTACAAGGCCAAAGGGGAACATTACATCTGACCCCTGAAGAACAAAAGGAAAATACTAAAAAGAACACCAAAACAACAAAAGATCAGTAGTATCAAATCTGCGGCACATATGAGTTATCATCTAAAATAAGAAGTTTGACAACATAAGAAATAGATGTAACAAAAACACAGCCTCAAAGTGCGAATATCGAATTTTCGAGGCATGACAATTTCGACAATCTAACTAACAAATCTATCAATCTCTATTGCGGGTGAAATATCTTTAAATGATGTCTCCACTTCTTATCCTCGATTGACACTGCCTCAATTCTTATTCCATTGTCCCTTCACCTTGCTACGAATCTACCTCAAATTTCCCAATTAAACTTTCTATTAAAAAAAACCCCCAATTAAGCTAGATTCTTTTGATTCACTCTTATATTAGTCAATAGCATTAAATTCTTGTACGCTGCAAATTCAGGAACTAACAGATCGATTTATCGAAGACATCCTTTTGGATCAAATTCACTGAACTTAATCCAATCCAGAATAAATAAATAAATAAAGCAAACAGCACCAAGAAATTCAAATTCAAAACATTATACAGATCAATATCAATCCTCAACAAAAACCCATCAAACAAATCACCAAACTAACATGAAAAGATCAAAAAGTTGAGAGCTTGACTTACTTTTTTTAATCAACTGCGGTCGGCGGTGACGGGATCAGGGGAGGAGAGTGAGGTAGAGGGAGGACTTAACGATGAAGAAAACGTGTAATTTGCGAGGTCTCTATCTTTACGCGGTCTCTTGGGATCCAGTTACTCTCCCATCTATGCGGTGAGATTACCGCCCCTTTTCTCTGCTTGGGTTGATATGGATTTGACTACAGTCACCCCGCGAAAGTTCCGCGAGAGCGGGGATTCCTTCGTTGTGAACGCACAAAAAAATAAGGGAATTGCATATCAGTCCCTTACATCATCTCTAATTGCCACACAGTCTCTCAAATCTCATTAATTGCTTATTAGTCCTTTAAATCTTTAGTTTCCTCACCATATGGTCCTTCTGTTAGAAAAATTGTTAACTTCTCTAACTCTAGTTGAGTTAATGCTAAATCTAAAAACTCAAGTTACCTTATTGCCCTTGGGTACACATTTCCCTCCCAAGTTTTAGGTTTAGAGGGAAGCTAGCCATGAGAATGACCTCAATTTTGGATTTGGGAGAAGTATGTAATGAGACCATCGGAGAAGAAAAAAGGTGGATTTGAGTGAGTATAGGTAGGGGCTATAATGGGTATTCTATCTATTTTCGTCGCATTTAACGGTCATTAATAACACAACCTAACACGAGGGACGGATTGGCAAGGAAATTGAAGATTTAAGGAACTAATAAGCAAATAATGAGATTTGCGGGATTATTTGGCTATTAAAGATGATGTAAGGGACCGATATGCAATTAACCCAAAAATAGGAACTCTGCTATGATGACGTCATTTTTACCACGTCAGCATGACGTCGGATGGTGGCTTGGTTGTTCTCCTTTGGGCTTTTGCAGGTCGTTGGCATAGCCTGGCCCATTATTGATGCTCGGTCCACATAGCTAGACTTCCAGATTAGGATGTATGATTGAGATAATAAATGCGATATGGATTTCAGGATAGTCTGGATAGATTCAAGATAAAGAACTCGAAATTAGCTATATCAAACCTATGATCTCTAGTTTAGAGAAAAGTCTATCTATGCAAATGTATTCTACCAAACTATCAAACAATTAGCTCGTTAGTGGCTAATAATGTCTCTAGACCGAATATCAACTTGCATCTTCAATTTTTTTCAAAAAGGACAAATAATAAAATTTTAAAAATCCACTTAAGAGTTATAGGAACAATAAAAAATTCCAAGGTTTTAGTTTGACACTTAAGCCCTCATATTTTCTGATTTTAATTAAATATTCATCAATTTTTTTCAATATAATCATCCACCTTCAACATAGTAATCATATATATGTTTACATGGGTACATCTAATCACGATTACTTATAAAAAATGAGTACATACATAATCTATTATGCTACTATAACTTTTTAATCTAAAAATGAGAAATGTTGATACAAGAGATAACGAGAGTTGTCCCATATCTATACACCCACGCATCAAAACTTGAAGGGGAAATTGCTTCTAGCTCCGAAAATAACAACAAGTATTCTCCCCCCACCCAAGACTTTTTCAAAGCTCCCAAAACCCTAAAAGCAAACTAACAATTTTTTTAGCCCCCAAAACACAAAACCCAAGACTTTTAAATATTTGAAGACCATAATACCCCCCTCTCTCTCTTTTTCATGATGTCACTGTGATGATTAGAAATGAGTTTTGGGAGAAAAAAATTCTAGTTCCTTCCAAATTCTTCCAACGGCGTCGACATCGGTGACGTAACTTTCCCGGCGTTCGTTCATGGGGCGAAGAACACTGCGATCTTGAAGATGGTGAATCGTTCTAGATCTGGAAAAAGGCGGGAACTCCGGCGACTCCCGATGTGAGAGTGAAGCTAAGGATCAAAATCTGGAAATGGACGTTCTAGATCGGTCCAATTCGATTCGAATTTACTGTAAATTTATAGATCAGGTGAGGTTTGAATTTCATAATAGTTTTTGAACTGAATTATTATTGTGTAATTTCCCCCCTTTTTTAACTTGTACTTGAAGCTGAGTGCTATATTTTTTATTATTTTACATATTGTTATAATTTTTTTAAAATCGATGACTTGAGATTAAAGCAGAGTCTGTAAATTTATATATTGTTGTTATTTTACTGTAATGAGTTTTGTTTATGCTATGGATCACACAGTCAATTAATTACGTGTCAAATGATTAGGGTCCTCTAACTCCTCTGGATGTCCAAGCTGGAAATTCCCTGAGTTATCCTGTACATGTCACAAATCGTGAGAAGTTGGGGTTGGATCTCCGGTGGTTCCTCCGACGATCAAGTTAGTAGGTAATCTTGAGCGGGGAAAAAGGAATTGAACTGAGTGTTCTTTCTTATATGGGCTTAGATTGCAAAGAATTGCTTACCATTGTCTGCAAACAGCTCCCCTATTTATAGCAATGATCAGGGGGTGATTTAGTAACTTTGGCCGACTAACAGCTGGCGGCTGAGTCAGCTTCTGCTTTACAGGTGTCTGCTAGCGAGTGAATGGGGGTCACTTCGACTAGGCATGGGTCGGCGGCTAAGTCAGATTCATTTTTACAAGTGTTGCCATCTGAGTGGATGAGGTCGCGTCGGTATTGAATGCGAAGTGACAGGGGGCACGTGGTATGACGTGTCTTAAATATCTACGAGCTTAGAGAATTGATGGCTCTGATCTTGTATTCAATGCAGCGGCAACTCATCGCTGGCGGGAGGCTCGAAGCACGGTGTCGTCTTGCTATCCTAGGTGGCATGTCGAGTAGTACCGCCCTTTGAGTCGGCTTCGCAAGATGTCGACCAACCAATTAAGCGGGTCGTTCCTGGGGTCGTTGCATTCGAAGAGGTTGACTCTTACCGCCTTTTGAGTCGGCCTCGCCAGATGTCGCCAAAAGATACGGTCGTGTGAGTTGTTTTGTTGAGTCAGTTAGTGAAGACGCCGAGATGAGGGCAAGTACCGCCTCTTGAGCCGGCCTCGCAAGATGTCGGCATGGAAGGCGGCCGAGTGGGCAACTTGCCGAGTCGACCCACACGAGAGTGTTGACGTGGCGACATGTACCGCCTTCCGAGTCGGTCTCGCAAGGCGTCGGCTCCCTGAGTCGTCCGAACTGCTGGTTTGGCTCCTCTGAAAGTAGGTTAGCTAGATTACGCCTCTAATGTGGAATACTTGTCTGCTATTAAACACCATTTATTTGGATAATTTTGAGATGTTATAACAAGTTTGTTGTTAAGGTTATGAGTTGGTTGTGAAAGAAGGTTATGAGTTGGTTGTGAATGTTATAAATTAGTTAACAACAATCACAACAAACTCATTACCGAGGTTCACAACCAACTTATAACCTTAACAACCAACTCATAATCTTAACAACTAACTTATAACCTTCACAACCAACTCATAACCTTAACAACTAACTCATAACCTTCACAATCAACTCATAACCTTCCTTCATAACTAACTCATAACCTTAACAACAAACTCATTACAGTCAACAATATGTAACCTTAACAACTAACTCATTACCGATGTTCATAACCAACTCATAACCTTCCTTTACAACCAACTCATAACCTTCATTTACAACCAACTCATATCCTTAACAACAAACTCATTATAGTAAAATAATAACAATATGTAAATTGACAGACTCTGCTTTAATCTCAAGTCATCGATTTCAAAAAAACTTATAACAATATGTAAAATAAAAAAATATATAGCACTCAGATTCAAGTACAAGTTAAAAAGGGGGGGGGGATTTAATTCAGTTCAAAAACTACTATCAAATTCAAACCTCACCGGATCTATAAATTTACGGTAAATTCGAATCAAATTGGATCGATCTAGAACGTACATTTCCAGATCTTGATCCTTAGCTTCACTCTCACATCAGGAGTCGCCGGAGTTCCCGCCTTTTTCCAGATCTAGAACGATCCACCGTCTTCGTCACCACCGTCTTCAAGATCGCAGTGTTCTTCGCCTCATGAACAAGCGTCGGGAAAGTTTCGTCGCCGATGTCGACACCGTTGGAAGAATTTGGAGGGAACTAGAATTTTTCCCCCCAAAATCCATTTCTAATCATCACAGTGACATCATAGAGAGAGAGAGAGAGAGAGAGAGAGAGAGAGAGAGAGAGAGAGAGAGAGAGAGAGAGATTATGGTCTTCAAATTTTTGAAAGTCTTGGGTTTTGTGTTTTGGAGGCTAAAAGAATTGTGGGTTTACTTTTAGGAGTTTTGGGAGCTTTGAAAAAGTCTTAAGTGGGGGGAGAACACTTCTTGTTATTTTGGGGGCTAGAAGCAATTTTCCCAAACTTGTGAATGAGCAATGATGATGGTGTTTATGTAGTTGGTAACTAGATGCTCTGGTGGGAATTTCCATGGCTCTGATCATCGGACATCCTATGCTCAAAGGAGCAGCATTAAAGAGGGCAGGGACTTGCAGAAAACTATTTTGGGTGCAAATTAGTGACTTGGAGATAGTAGACAACTTCGATATATAAGGCGGAAAAAAAATTACTTTGTATAAGGCGGAGAAAAAAAAAAGATTGCTTTGTATGTTTATTGCTACATGATGTGGTACAGAGTGACAACTTTGGACATGTGATTGGCTTTGTTAATCATTGTGTTTTTCCATAGTGAGATGGTAGAGACACTTGCGCTAACAACATCGAGGCGTTGATCATGCAAACATGTTGGTAGGCACCAATGTTTTGATTTGGACTATAGCACCATGTTGATGATGGGAAAAAAAGTTTTACATGAAAATAAACCTAAACTTTTATCCAATTTGATACTTATCACATTTCTTTTTTTTAATCAAAACCACCTCTACTTGCATACATGTTTGCAATGCAAGAAATTGAGTTGCAGCACAAAAAATACCATCACCCCAAATACGTGCAAAGCACGTGTATCCAATTAATTATAAAAAATAAAGATTTTTTCAATAGTAGTCCCCCAAATCTTTCATGTTTTGATATTTGCCAAAATCATCGTATTTTGAACTAGTTTCCCAAATTGATGTCCTCTTCAACTGACATACGTCGTCCTCACCGGAGAGGGTTATAGTGATAAAAAAAATATTTGAGATAATTTGATAATATTATTCACTGCAAGAGTAAGGACAGAAAGGTTCTAGAATCCTAAGCGATGTGAGATTAAAGTAAAGCAAAACAAGATAGCCTAACTACTAGATTTAATAGGGAGGCCAATTTGTCGATCTTTTGCTCCTCGGCTGGGTTGGGGGGTCTTAAATTGGATGGGGGAGGGAGGGGGGATTAAGGGGAGGTGAGGTTAGGGTTTGGGGGAGGATTGGGGGGCTTTTTTCTTGGATTGGAGGGGAAGAGGAGGATTGAGGGGAGATGCGTTTAGGGTTTGGAGATTTGGGAATTTAGGCTAGGAGATCCGTGGTTGTTTGAGTGAGAGAGAGAGAGAGAGAGAGAGAGAGAGAGAGAGAGAGAGAGAGAGAGAGAGACTAATTTCAAAATATAAAAGGTTTGGAGGACTAATGTTGAAAAACTCCTTAAGTTTATAATTAATTGGGGGGTTAAAATGATCAGTTCACGTGTTTTTTTGGCTAAAAATTCAAATAGATGTGACATTGCAAAGGCATCAGCAAGTAAATGTGGTATTGACAAAAAAAAAAGAAGAAGAAAGAATGGTGCATCAATTTGGAGAAAGTAGATGTGGTTTTCATGTAAAAACCCAAAAAAAATAAAAAAAAACTAAAAAAAAAAGTATGAGCATTGAATAATGGTTCCATGGTAATGCGGGTCCTTCTGAGACGCACATGGGGGCAGTAAATTCCCAGACTACATGCGGGTCATTTTGAGACGCACATGGGGGGATTACATTCCCAAACTACCTCCTATTAGCTCCCTGTGCAGTTTAGAATATTCGTTCATATGCGGGTCGTTCTGAGGGAAAGTGAAATCTAGTAACTTAGGCCTCGTTTTGTACACAGGAAGGAGTGTGAATGGGAGCATTCCAATTTCTCATTCATGCATACCAAATATGACACTGTTTTTTAAGCTAGAATGTTTATTCCCTCTTCTCCTTCATTCTCACTTTTTGTGGAAATGAGCGTTCCCATTGAGTTGGTAGGGAATGAGCATTCCCACTTAAATGGAAATGAAAAAATTAAATTAAATATCAAATATATCATTAATTTCTTATTAATTATCCATACAAAAAATAATAATTTTTCATTCTCACTTCATTATTTAATTGCACCCAAATATGAGAATGGAAATGAGCATTCTATTCTCATATTTATTCCATTCAATTCCTTGCTTCATTTCATTCTCACTTGATCTAACTCCTGTGTACCAAACAAGATGTACTATGGACAATAAGATTGAGTTTTTTTTTTTTTTTGGGTGATTCTGTAAATTTTTAGTGTAACTAGACAACAAACTAAACTAAATAGGTGCTAATATTCAAGTAAACCTCCTCTCAAAACCGTGTAAGACAGCGAGAAGAAAAGGCCACCCATTTGGTCTCCAGCCCTTTTTAATTCACGGACTCCACGACGTTGTTTTGACTTTTGCCACGTCAGCAGAGCGTTGAAGGGTGACTTGGATTCTCTATTGGGCCTTTGGGAGTCGTTTGTATAGCCCGGCCCATTATTGATGGTCGGTCCGCATAGCTAGACTTCCAAAGAAATATGAATGATTGAGACAATAATGTGATGTGGATTATTATAGGAAATATCCAACATGTAAAACTTGAAATTAGTTATGCAAAACCTATGATTTCTGGCTTAGGGAAAAGTTTATCTATGTAAATATATTCTACCAAACTATCAAACAAGTAGTTCATTAGTGACTCTTGAGTTGAATAATAATGTACACTCTAGACCCCATATCAACTCGCATCTTCAATTTTTTTCCAAAAATGATAAATAAATAAATAAAAACCAACATTTATAGGAACAATAAAAATTCAATGGTTTTAATTTGAAACTTTACCCCTCATATCCTTGGATTTTAGTCAAATATTCATCAATTTTTCAAAATAATCATCCACTTTCAACATAATAATCGTGTGTATATGTTTAATTACATGGGTACATCTAATCACGATTACTTGAATACAAATAATCATTATAATCTGTTATGCTACTATAACTTTTAATCTAAAAAGAGAAATGCACATCAAAACTTGAATGAGCAATGATTATAGTGTTTATGTAGTTGGTAACTAGATGCTGTGGTGGGAATTTCCATGGCTCCGATGATCGGGCAGCCTGTGCTCAAAGGAAGAGCATTAAGGGCATGTTTGGAAATTTTTTTGTAAACCACGTGATTGCTACAGTAATGCGGAAATAGATCTACTAGAGCTATAGTAACACAGAGCTAAAACAGCTTAGGATGGAGGGAATTGCGTAGGGGCTGTCAGCTGGATTTTTGGGTGGCCACATCACTCTTCTACTTGCACAACCAAACAAAATATTTGATGTAATCCTGTAGTAGCCTGACAGCTACAGTAAAAACCCCACCCAAAATAGCTCCTAAGAGGGCCGAGACTTGCACAAAACTATTTTGTGTGCAAATAAGTGATTTGTAGATATTAGATCCCAGCTGAGAAACTTAAATATTAAAGACGTTACAAAAAATAAATCATTTCATCTTTAGACAGAACATTGTATGAGGCGAAAAATTGATTTACTTTGCACATTTATTGCTAATGATGCGGTGTAGGGTGACTATTAACTTTAGACCTATGACTGGCTTTGTTAATCATTGTGTTTTTCATAGTGATGATAGTGGCACTTGACGCTAACAACATTGAGATGTTGATCATACTATTGTGTTGGTAGACGCTAATGTTTTGATTTGGACTATAACACCATTTTGATATTGGAACATTAAGATTAAGCAAATTTTTTTTTTATTTACTACCATTATTGTACGTGCAAATCCACGCTCAGTCGTCATTAAAACTTAGTTATTCTAATTTTTATAGAAAAAGAGTAGTTTTAATACCCTACATATCATAGATATTTCTAAGATCTTTTATGATATATATTCATTTAATATGCGATATTTTTCTTAGCTTATTCGAAATTGGTTATGACATAATTATATTGGAATATATTAAAATTCTAATTGTCGCTTTTATTGTATTATTTACATGGAAAAATAACTTTGATCATTTCGTATTTATATCTTTTATAATATAAAATGCAATAGATATTTAATTAGTAAACTCTATTATATGCTTTAGAAAGTTCTAGAATTAAACAAAGAGAAAAGGGCAAAAAAAGAAGAATAAATTTGTGTGAAATGATCAAATGGTCACTCATGTGTTTAGTGAGAATGTGAGACGAAGGACTGTGTTTTTTTTACTTTCTCTCTCTAAAACCTCTCTCTCTCTCTCTCTCTTGCTCTGCAATGCACATCGCCTCTCACTCTCGCCTCATCTCTCCCCCTCCTCCTCATTCCCTAACCCCCAATCGGATCCGGGCCCCAACCCTTGTCCGATTCGGGCTCCGACCCGTCAGCGTCCGCTCCAAGGTTCCAATTAGGGTTTCATCTCCTTCGTCGACGTCGAGTCCGATGGGAGCGACGGAGGAGGTGGATGGGTTCGTGGCGGTGGCCAACAAGGTCTCCGACGCCGCCGGCGAGGTCATCCGCAAGTACTTCCGGCAGAAATTCGATGTCCTCGACAAGGACGATCTCAGTCAGTAATCGTCCTTCTTTCTTCTTTCCCTAAAAGATTCTTCCTTTTTTTTAAATTTTTTTTTATCTACATACCCAAAATCAAAACATATTTGCAATTGTACCCGCGATTGTCTATCACATTGATGAGTTAGCATATCTGAAAACTATGTTAATGAACTTCTCAGGCTATTTCAGATTTTTTTTTTAATGGTAGTGATTTTAGCTGAATCTTCCCTCTAGTTTAACTCAATGCGGCAGAAGTTCGGGGTAAATTAGCAAATGTGTAGAAGTGCACGGGTTAGGGAAAGTGACAAGGTTATATTTAATGGGGGCGAAGAGATTTAGAGAGAAGGATATGATAATAACTAACTTAACAGAGGAGATGACCCAGAGTAGAACGGAATGGAATAATATGATTCATGTAGCCGACCCTCAGATTTGGGATAATGGCCTTGTTCGAAGGGGGTCTTAGAATTACTCATTTGATGAAAAAGGTGCAATGACCACTTCTTCCTGATTAAAATTTAAAAGGTCTCACTTTTATAAGTTTGCAAAGTTCATGTTTTAGTGAATGAGAGTTGATTATGGAATAAAGATGCCAGCTTTATTGTTTTGAATGGATTTTGATAAAACAATGTGGTTGCATTGTCAATGAATCTTTACTGTGGGTAATTATGGTTATGCTAGCTTTGTGAAACTGCAAATAGCCCACTCGTCTTTGTCTTCTGTAGCACTTTCACCTCAGCTATTTTATTAGCCTTGATCATCGGTGGATTACTATTTTCAGAGGAATAAATGCGATAATCCCCTCCTCATGAATTCAGGGATTATACGCGCTAATAAAATAGTTGAGGGTGATAAGTAGTACTGAAGGCATAGATGAGGAGGTTATCTGCAATTTACCCAAAAAAGAATTTCTCCTTCCAGATCCTTTATCAAGGATTAGTAACACTTTTCCTCACTACCAGTCATTTATGAAATCTTTGCAGTTTGGACTGCATAAAGGGAATAAAGATTATGTTAGCTCTCCTCCTTACAAACTTTAATGCTAATTTTGTGCCATTGGATTGCATTTCTCCTTTTTCTTTGAAGTAAAATTGCCTTTTTCTTCAGGTCCAGTGACGATTGCTGATCGCAATGCAGAGGAGTCTATGGTCTCCATTATATTGGAAAATTTTCCTTCTCATGCCATGTAAGATTAGTTCTTCCTTAAAATTATATATTTGAGACGAAAAGAAACAGCAGCTCAATTTTGGCAAGTTAGATATTTGATGCAGTTTTGGGGAGGAAAATGGTTGGAGGTGTAAGGAGGAATCTGCTGATTATGTTTGGGTTTTGGATCCTATTGATGGAACTAAGAGCTTCATTACTGGTAATGTTTTCTTGAATTTGCTCTTTCGATATCATGGATTCTGGAAACTTCAAAGAAACATCAAACATTGACCATTGTTTTGTTTTGACATATAGGAAAACCTTTGTTCGGTACTCTGATCGCTCTTTTGCATAAAGGCAAACCGGTATGGCTCAACTTGCTCACCTATACATTTGACTTTGAAATATTGTGCATGGTTGAAACTGAGATCATATGGAAGCTTTCATTTGTACATTGTAAGAAGTTCTCTGTGCTTCGTGTTGCTAGCCATATGCATGTGGTTACTTTAGTCCTCTGGTAAATAATAGACTTCAACTCCAAGAACCATCACTCAAAATTAACTTTCGGGAGGTCAAAAGTGGGAGTGGAAAGCATATTATAAATGGTTACCATTTACCACAAGTTGCACTCTGAGGAGTTATAATGGGTTCGGTGGTTGGTACAGACCAGAAGGAGGGAATGGTGTACGTAGGGGTAAACTGGGTGGAATTGGTGATGAAAATGGCCCCAAGAGATAAAAGACACTCCAAGTTATATTCAATGAAAGCATTTTACCTTTGTTACTTTTAATAATCTATGTCAGGATAATGCATCTAAACTAAGTTTACTATTTGCCTTTAGTGATCCTAGCAAAGATCTTCTGGGCCTTGCCGTAAAAAAGAAAAATAAAAACATAAAAAAGAAATAAAAGACACCAGGAGCTGTGATTGACACAAGCATCCTCCTTAGAGATGCCACTGACAATAATAATTGTAGATTCCTTATTAGCCACCTAGAAAGCACATTATTATTATTTTTATTATCACTATGCCAAGATTGGGTGCCATCACCAATTTGGCCAATATGGTCTCTTTCTCAGGTAAAAGAAATGCTTCACCTCATCTTAAATTTTAAGAGTCACGTGACCTACAGCATGAAATGTGAACTGCACCGGTATTTTTGTTTTCTCCATATTTCCCTTTATTTTTCATGAATTAGTTCTTAACTCAGTTGTTCATAAAATTATATGCGCTCTAAGGCCACCTGTATAAGAGCAATGAATTTTGGATCTTCCCTATTTGATCATTGTCATTACCAGCTTATATTAATTTCCAAATGATTGCTCTTCTCTTTTTGCATATTGAAAATTGGCATGTTCTTAAAAACGTTCAGATTATCGGCGTCATTGACCAACCTATTCTAAAGGAAAGATGGATTGGAATGACTGGAAGAAGAACTACATTGAATGGACGAGAAGTTTCTACACGACCCTGTAGCAAACTTTCCCAAGCCTATATGTAAGTATATTTATAACTAGAAAACCATTTCGAAGCTGAGAAATGATTGCCTCTTTTTGCTGTCTCTTTCAATGACTAATAATATTGTAAAGAGTATGCCGTTGTACATTTCTGCATTATATTTTGGTATTCTTCTAATATGCTAGTGAGTAAGGACTGAAAAAAGATAGAAGATAAAGAAGTGGGACAAGGATAAATGAAAGGAGAAGACATTAAGTGCTTGGCTGTTACTAATCATTTGGCAGTCCATCTCCTAATTAATTAACACTGTTTATGCATCCCCAACAATAACCAAATAGGCAACTGTCTCAAGATTCCCAACAATCCAACAATCCATTAACATTGACCTCTGTAAACAGCTAAATACCAACTGCTCCAGCACCAAGCAAATACATAAAATCTTATATCAATATACACAACTGTTGATGGTCTGAAAATATCAGCACGAAATAGTTACATGGTTTATTTATCAATATACAAATAATATGAAACTGTTTTCTTCTTAGGTATACTACGAGTCCACATCTCTTCAATGGGGAGGCTGAAGAGGCTTTTATTCGCGTCAGGAATGAGGTTCGTACATACGAGTGAAGCCAGTAACTTGTTAAGTATAGAGAAACTGTATAAAAGCTATATATGCATCTTTTGTTGAAGTTTGCCATGCATAAAAAAATGTCTTCTGATCCTTCATTTTGCCGCCTTTCCATGTAAGGTGAAAGTACCACTGTATGGCTGTGACTGTTATGCCTATGCGCTCCTGGCTTCTGGTTTTGTGGATCTTGTCATTGAATCAGGACTTAAGGTAATATTTCAATTCTTGAAATTTGCCTTTTCTATCTGAAAGATACACGTTTTATGCCTTTGTTTAAAGTTTTATACTTTATCGTTTTAAGTTCTGACATTGAAAATCTCTTGACGTACAGCCCTATGATTTTCTTTCTCTGGTACCGGTAATTGAAGGTGCTGGTGGATCAATCACAGACTGGAAAGGAAATAACCTTAACTGGGAGGCATCTTCTAATTCAAGTGTAACGAGTAAGGCGTCACTGTATAAATTCCGTTTAGTCCTTAGTTTTGACATAGAGATAATTGCACATAGACCCCCTATAAATAATGTCACTGTTTTGCACTACAACTTCTGTAGTTTCGTTGTTGCAGATAGACACCATAGGTAAAATTTGACACTTTTACCCTTTGTGAATTTTTGGCAAATATTGCCCCTGGGTGAAATTCGTGAGTTTATCTGAGTGTAAAGAGTAATAAAAAAAATTTAACCCGAGGGTTCTATCTGCAACAATGAAACTACAGTGGTAGCAAGTTCAAAACAATGATACTGTAGGGAGTCTATGTGCAATTAAGCCTTTGAAATATCACTTGTCATATTCAATCTATGTTTGGATCCCTTGTTTTAGGTTTTAATGTGGCAGCAGCTGGAGATCCTGAGCTGCACAAAAAGGCATTGGAGATGCTACAGTGGAAATAAAGTGCTGGCTACTGGTTATGACTGAGAATTAGCGCGGGATGTAATCTGCAAGATTAAGGGTTAAGCAGGGGAGAAAAAAAATGTTGCGAGCAACATTTGTGAAGATGTTGTTGTAGAATGTTATTTATAATTTAGAAGAATAAATTTGCAGGCAGAGCATTTGTTATCGACAATCAGCAAGGAAAATGTCGAGCTGAGAGGATAATTTGACGTTTAAATCTTGAGTCTACGATACTTGGAATTTAGATTTAATGATTCATTAATGTCTTACCGAGTTATAATTGTCATCTGTGGGCTTTGTCTGTAAACATGTATTTTATCCAGTACTTGTTTAAGAGTGTATTTTCCCCCCTTCTTCAGATTGAGATTACCGGAGATGTTAAAATAAAATAAATTGGATAAAAAGAAACTTTAGCAGAAAATAGTTGGGGATTTGGCGCAAATGGCTTTTGTTTCCAAGAAATCAAGAAATGTAAGTCAACATGTTCTTATAAATAAATAACTTAAAAATAAAAATATTGCATAATCTAACTTGGAAATAAAGCAGAGGGCAAGTATCAGAAATCCCCCATTAACTCTGGATGATTACCAGAAATCACCCATTAACTTTCAAACTATCAAAAAAACCCCATTAACTATTGGGATTATCGCAAAACCCCCTTTAACTTTGAGATTTTATAAAAAAAACCCCCTAATTTAGGGGGGTTTTGATAAAAGTTAAAAGGGGGTTTTCTGATAACCCCTAAACTTAAGGGGTTTGTGATATTTTGAAAGTTAAAGGGTTTTTCTGAAATCGTCCAAAGTTAAGGAGGTTTTATGAAAAATCAAATATTTGTTATGTACTTAGATGACATCTACTAATAAGCCAAACTATTTATTTTCTACCAATTTAAAGAGATATACTACGAGTTGATATTGTAGGAATTACAGCGCAACTAGTCAAAAAAAAAAAATTGCATTATGTGCAAAAACATTTAATAAACAAATTGTGTAAATTCAAACTTTTTAACGACCATAAAACATACAAAATGTAAGGGGTTATATGATAAAAAAAACTCCTCCTAAGCTTTAAGAAGACAGCACCCCTCAGATGCTCACTGTTCGCAGCTCCCTCGCCCGCATCAGGTAAATTTTCTCCCTTTTTTTTCCTTTAGTTTTTTAAATATTTAATTTCTTAACTTTAGATAGCTAAATTCTTCGCTCGCTTTAGGTTGAATTAAATCTAGTTAATTGATCAATTCATTTATTTCCTTCGATTTCGTTGAATCTCTAGCCATTAGCTCGAGATTTCGAAAATTACCATGTTTAGGGTTTTCGTTCTAGAAATCAACCCCAGCTTCGGTATCCATTTATTTCGCTGGTTTTGTCCAATCTTGGAAGTTTGATTGCTTTTATGAAAATTAACAAGACAAGTTTTTTAAATCAATTTTTTGAAAAATAAGGTCTAGTTATTTCAATTCAATATGATGATGGTTCAGGAAAATATATGCCATATTTTTTCAATTGGGTAATACTAGTATTTTGGCAGATGCAATTATACATGAAGAAACTATTCTATCCTAAAATGCAAAGGGTTGAGGATGTTAAATCGTTTATATAAAATGTTATGTGATAGTGAAAAATGCGTTCTTTTCCAACCTTGTTCATGGTTTAGAATTTTCTTGGTAATAGAAAATTCGACGCACAAAGAAAGGAAGCTAAACAACTTTAGAGGATGCACCATGAGCCATTTAGTATTTCATAATTAAGATTGTATATTGATGAGTATAATTTAGTGCATGGACAAGCTTGTATTAAGATTTTAAACTAGGTGCACATTTTAAGTGGTGGTGGATGTGAACTTTCTACTGAACAGCTAGTGTTGCTTCAGAAAGAAGAAGCAGCCGGAGACTTTTAGTACATAAGGTGCTAGGATCTATGCACGATGATAGTAGAATTGAACTTTAAATTATGTCAACGCAGAGTTTATAATTTAGTCAGTTATGTTAAGATAAAAGCCTTAAAACATAGATATTCTAATGAGTGCTTCTGGACCACAGTGATAATTTCATTTGCTTTCATGCAAGGGGTGTGGGCTTGGTGTTCGCACCATGGCTATAACCTCTTTTCACAAAGGGGAAAAAAAAGCTGGAAAGAAATTCCAATTTAGGTGGTATCAGCATGCAACTCATCTCATGGTGCCCTGCCCGATGTTTTTATTTTTGGCAGAAATGTCGCATGGTGGAGGCTCTCAGACAACTCATCTACTCAACTGCTCGATTTTGTGTTTGCTTGTAGGTAAGTGTCCTGAACAGGACATTCTCATTCTCATCTCCTTTGTAATCTAAGTTTTAGAGATGTATCCAGTTAGTTAGACCTTCAAATTCTTAATCCAGTCTCATCATTTTTTTAAAGAATTGATATACTAACCAAGTAGACTGAAAATTTGAAATATTGAAGTCAATCTTTTTTCATTTTAAAATTTTTAGAATGAGTTTTACTACGCATATAATATGGTAAAATAGCATGCTGTCATCCTTATGTTTAATGGCTAGTAGTTCTTATTTATTAAGCAGTACATCAGCCACTATGCTTATAACTGACAAGAGTGTAAGTCTGGGTATTCATATCTGCGAAAATAGTCATGTCTCTTAATTGCTGCACAACAATAGCCAACCTTTCTGGAGACCGGAGAATATAGCAATTCATGGATATTGAAATAAGTGGATTAAAAGTGTGCAGATAGAATGCCATGATAAGCAAAATTCATGAATAGGCACGACTTGGGCCTGAACTGTGTCACTTGTCCGGGAGTACAACAAAATTTCTACTGTTCCTGATGCACTGATATATAAAAGAAAATATTTATTGATTTTTACACCAGATCAGTGGTTGCACTGCTCAGTTATATCTTAGTGAACTAATGACTTATTTACTTTGTTTACAGCCATTATTTTTCGCTTGCCGCTTGCTGCCACAGTCCCGGTCCCCAGTTCAAATTGCTATGCTCTTGACAACAGCAGTCACCTTTATGATTTTGTATCCTGTATAATTCATTTGTGATTCACATTCACATATGCACACATTCACCTCTTCATAATATTTATCGGAAGTGTTTCATTCTAAGCTGCTAATCAGACAGACTGGATTGGTCATCCCTTTGAATACGAGGGGAAGGTAAGAGCTAAATACTAACCTTGATTTTCCCCTAGAAACCTTTTTGTGCATTCCTTCGTTAATTTGCAATTTGCATGTTGGAATGACCTTTCTTGTAACATAAATCTTGAGATGTGGAACTTAATCAATTCAACGGTTGAATATATTAGTTCCTTTTTTGCGCATCCTTTTCACAGGATGTCCTCATTATGGTGCTTAATTTAATGTTGAATCACAATATTACATGTCAATTGAGATAAATTAGATACTGTGTCAAATGATATACTGTGCCAAATGATATCTTCACAATTTTCTGGTCACATGATGTCCTCGACTCCTCATTCATGAGTCATTTTTTAAGTTAATAACTCTTCCCCTTCTCAAGGACTGCTAAAATAGATTCTAACTAGTTTTTGGAAACCTGAAATATACTGTATCAAATTATATCTTTGAAGTTTCTTTCTACATGTTGAGACTTGTTATTAAGTGATAATGTCCTATTTGACATGACTTCAGCAACTTTACTATAATCTACATGGGGCATAGTGCAATGAACTGATAAATAGATACTATAATCTACATGCTGAGCTGTATTTTGTAAGTGCGAAAAAGTTTTTGTTATAGGCATTCTGGTTGGAAGAGTTGCTCGAGTGCAGTCCAAAGATATAATATGAGCTGCACTTTTGACTCTTCCTAGATTATTGAAGAAAATAGGATATAGTTAGCATATATCAGGTGGTAATTAATCATAAAGAGTTTAAGTTCAATATTGGAATGACTTACTAGGTTCGGTCCATATTTTTAAATCTCTTCCTAGGTGTTGATGATACATTGGACTGCACTACATGTTATTTCTCCTGATTATAAATTTTTATTGTTCTTCATGTTGGAATTATTTTTATTATGTATAGAAATATCCTCTCCAACTTTTACATGTTTTTTTTTCCGGTCAGAAACTCATAGTGGTACATTGTCATGAAACAGGATGCTGATTTCGTTGTGAGGTTCTGTAAAGATGTTGAGAGCAGGTCTCAGGCGGTATATCATATAAACTCATAAGTATTGTACTGGAACTATATTTCTTTAGTTATTTGTGTATGGATAATTGTCAGTCGGCATTAGGGTAATTTCGGCACAGCTCGCCCATACATGCATGTCTTCATTTATTTGTGTATGGATAATTGTCAGAGGCTGAGACCATTGAGGCGTTTACATTCTAACAACAGAGTTATAAACAGCTGTGCCACCAATGGAGTGGAACACAATAGCATCTCTTTTTAAGCATGATTCATATACAATGACAATCCTAAGCCAAGATCTTTTGTTTTAGCGTTTTAGCATGATTCCTCAAAAAAATAAAAGTTATTAATATGTTGTGCTCCTTGGTCTTTAAGGACAACAAAATAAATCATTAATCTAATGATATATTTTCTTTAATATTAGACTCATATAGATCCACACTGAGATATTACAGCCTAAGTTTTGTTACAATTAGTTATGCTTTGCACATGCATCTTTTATCGTGTCTTCATATATGCCTTTTTTGGAAGAAAATTACACTGGGAGGAAAAAGGAATGAATTTAGCTAAACCTTACTGCTCAAAGCCTATCATCACCTTATTAACTGTTTTAACATGCTGCTCTCTTGTTTCGCTTTAATTATTGACTCACCTACCTAATGCAATGAGATCCAATAAGTTTCATCATTACGTTCTCCAGAAGGAGAGAAAAAATCAACATACAAATGATACATTAAGCGCGGTTCTGTTATTGTATAAAATGTATTTGTTCCTGCATTTTGTTTGTAGCTAGAAGATATTAACAAGTTACTATTAAAAGTTCATTATGTTCTTAATAACAGTATAACAGGCTATATGTCTACCAGTGAGTCCGCTTTTAATGATGCATTGGATTGTATATGATCTCGTGATGCCAACCTCTGATATTGGAAAATGATGTTCATCCTGTAAAACCTTCTTTCTAAATAATATATAACTTATACATGCTTTCAATTTTGTAGGGTTATGTCGATTTTGGCCGTTATGCAACTTCACATTACTTTGTAGCGGGTTCTGGATCTTTGGACTTTGTCCAAGTAAGAACTCTCTCAAGACTAGTCTTATAATATCTTATCCATTCACCAAAAAAAAAAAAGGGAAAAAAAAAGAGAAGGTGAACAACCATACAAGTACTTATAACCTTAAGACTAATTTTTGACTATTTTTCCTTGTTCTACACATATATAATTACTTTATTTTAATCTTTAGCAGTATAAGAAATTTGCTTTTTTTTTGTGCAGCTTACATGTGGTTTTTCTGTAATTAATCATAAACCATACAATTTGGTCGAAATGATGGGAGGGGTTCACAAATTGACTGGTTTGATTAATATGAACTTAATGCAGCATCATGTTAGTTTGGGAATTTTCTAAGAATAGACCACCTTATACAACCCATAATTTTGATGCTGTACTGTTTTGACATTATCATTTCTGTTTAATCTGTATGATATTTAAAACCTACAGAACTTTTATAATGGGGATCTCCAGAATTGTGAGTATAGCTTTGACAAGATGGGACGTACAGCTCAGGTTGGCCTGCATATAACTTGATTCTTTCATATGTAATTGTAGACTTCCTAAATTTGTAACCTTGTGTACCCGTTTTTCATATAACTTTTCATCTTTACAATTTCAGTTAAATATCTTATGTGGAGGCTGCTTAAATGGAGCATGTAAAGGTATCCTGTCTATCCCATTGCCACTTTATCTTTGCATGACATTTAACCGCTACAATCTTTCTTTAGCATAGATCCTTGTGGTCACCCTTGCTTGACTTGTCTGCGCTTGCATTCTACAATAGTAATATGCAGTTTCAGTTCTTTTTGAAAATCGTTCCAGAATTGGGTATGAGAAAAAAGTTACAGTGTACAAGGATTGAGTACCTTTTCCTAGTCAATAATATTTGTTTAGGTCAAAAACTATTTTAAATTGATCGATATCAGTTGATGCAACATGTATCTTTACCTTCTATGGCTTCATACTTGACAATGCATTTGCACTCATCAGCCTATCACCCTACTTGTATAATCACAACTTCCATTATTTAGTTGCATCCCTTTTCTGTAAAATGTCACTCCTACCAGTGTCATTTTTCCTAAGCTGATTACATGAATAAAATACATTCTTTATTTTTCTTAAGTTGGTTACATGGCATTGAGCCGCTTCATGCATGTGTATATTATGCATGAAATTCATTGAACGGATATATGATAATCCTTTTGTTTTACATGTATTGCAGGTGATCTTGGCTGTATATGCAATATATCATATGATAAACCAGCTTGCAGGTGTCTTGGCACGGCTTCCATTTTATTTTGTGCAAATTAATAGTACCACTTGTTTTTTTATTCATGCTGTGCTGTGTTGTGTTTCAAGTCATGGACACCAGTGTCAGTGAGCTGACACAAAGATGAGGTGTCGGACACAACAATTGACCAAAATCTAGATGAGAGACAGGGTTCTTGAGAAAATCAGAGATGCAAAAATAGTTGAAAAAACAAAAAATTTATTGTTCTGTTAAATTACTTTAGGACAACAGTTTAAATATTAAGGAAAATCTAGTCATTTATCTACAAGTTAAAATAGTAAGAAGTGGATTTCTTTGATTATTTTAGTCATGCATTTTTCTTCTATACATTAAATTTTTTAGTTTTCTACATTTTAAATTCCTTTCTATTTTTGTTTCATAATTCTCGCCTACTTTTTGTGATGCTATTCTTTTCTTGAAAATCCAGGGCTGTTGTCGAACTTGCAATTCCATGTGTGAAACGTGGTCCGCGAATATTTGAGGGGTTTACTGTAGGATTCCATCCTCGATCCTGGGAAGTTGTAGGGAAATTCTTCCTTTGTTTCTTTTCTTTTCTTTTCTTCTTGTTCTTTTATTCTTGCTGTGATTATAGGCAAGCTTTACTGGTGGGTTCTGATGATATATTTGATCTTATTTCTTAGGTCTACAATGGAATGACTCAGCTAGGCTTTGAAAAACTTGATAATCAGTTCAGGTGTGATGTTTTTATTTTTTATTTTTTTTCTGTAAATCATCAAACCTATTTGGTCACATATGCTAATCTTGTTTGTGAGACAGTATTTGATTACCAAGTCCTCATAAAGGTTTTATTGTTACCTGGAAACTTCTAGAAAACCCATACCTTAGGCTGCACACATTAATATTTATATCCTCTGTAGTGAAGGTCTGTCCTAGTTCCTAAGTTAGCAATTAATATATAATGAGTATGATTCAGTCGAGCCTAGTTCTGAGTACAAGTCAATAAGAAGTATGTGGTTGACTTAGAAGAAAAAGTAAACGAGACTTTTGTTTTGACAACTTTTTACAAATGTTGCTTTTGGGTTAATGAAACTCAAGGAACCTTTTTGTTGACCTGCTTTAATTTGTTGACCTGCACCCCTTTTTGACCTGCTTTTGGGTCAGTAGCAAGTATATGTTGACTAGACGAACTTAAAATATTAGCATTCAGATATCGAGTTGTTTCTCTCTTTATCTCCCTCATATACAATATTGTTGGAAATATACAAGTATTTTTTGGCTAGGGGTTGACAAAGTTTTGGCGATGTTCTGTCTGCATTATTCCTCAATTAAACAAATTTCAAATCTATATCTATATCTATACTACTACAAAAGAGGATTGAGGTGTTAAAACTTTTAATTTCCTTTTTGCCCTCTTCAATTTTGATAAATTCTAACTATATCATTATCTCTAATTAATCTTTCATTAAAAATATAACATCTTATTAGTTATGCACCTCCTCACCTTCCTACATAATTATAATTATCAATAATATTATAACAATTAATATGTTTAAAAATAATTTATAAAATAAGCATACACAATTATTAGTAGTAACCAATTAAATTTATAATTATTTATGAATTACAATAAAATAATAGTATAAATAGAATAATATATTACTAAATACTATTAAGAATTATACTATAATTCAATGAGAAATAAAATAAATAGAATAAATATTTAATCACATAAATAGTGTAATTATTTTAATAATATCACATAAATTATGAATTACACTATTTATTTAGTATTATATTATCAAATAAATTAAATAAATAATTTAATATTATTTTTAGAGTATTTTCTCAAAGATTATTACATGATACTAAATAATCTATACTATGATTGAAAACTAACCTTTTACAAAAATATTTAATATTAATAATAGTACTATTAAATGTTAATGATAGTATATTTATAAAATATTTATAGTACTAAATTATTTAAGGAGCATAATTTAAAAATTAAATTAGATAAATATTTTATAGTATATAGATAGTATAATTATTTTAATAGTATTACTTGAACTAAGAATTATAATATTAAATAAGGTAAATTACAAGAAACCCCTATGAACTTTCAAAGATTTTGTAGTAAATAGACTCTATGAACTTTCAAATCACACTAAACTCCTAATAACTTTTGTAGAAAGCCCCAATATCTTTTAGATAAATTACACCAAACCCCAATAACTTTCAAAATGCCTTTTATGCCATTTTCCTGGTTCTAATTTATAGAGGTTATCCAAAATTTAGAAAATTATTGGGGTTTTCTTTGAAACGTAAAAGTCATTAAGGGTAGTGTGATTTTGAAAGTTCATAGGGCTAAAAGTTCATAAGGGTTAGTGTAATTTACCCTATTAAATAAAAATAATGAGAAGTAACTATTGCAATATGTTGCGTGTGTTTAGTGTAACTATCTAGGGAACATTAGGGAAAAGCTAGCAAGATTAATGCTTTAGAGTTAAGTTAACAACTTTCAAGTTGGAGGGGCATATTTAAGAGAACTTATAGAATTAGCAGCTTTATTTAAGAACAATTTTAGATTTGAGAGACTTATTTAAGAAAATGTTAGCACTAGGCTTATCATTATAAGAAAAATATTCAATTACAATAACTATACAATAATAATTAATTCATACATTTCTTTTAAGCAATCTTATTATACAATTTTGTTTATTAATACATAGTTTTACTATTCAATAAAAATTCTAAACTTAAAACATGTATGCTTACATTGAAAGCACGTGCATTATACTAGTAGTAATAAATGAAGATTTGCAGTAAAGTAGTAACAAATTCCTCAATGATGTTCTTCAGTAGTATTTTGCATTTTTATGCATCTTGTATCATTTGGGTGGAGGAGCCTTGATGAAATATGATCCTTTATTCATGTTCTTTAAGTTTATACTATTAGCCTTGGCTCGTAGAATTTTTCATTGTCGCCAATACATATTGGCTTTCATAAATTCTGCAGTTTTGGAGTTGAACAGACGTCCGTTGCTCTTTATCTTACTGCAATTTCTTCTCTTTCTGGCCTTGTTGGAAAACCAATTTTTCAGGTAAAATTTCGCTTTTATTTACTCTTTGTTGGGTGGTAAACCTTTTCAATGTTTCATCATTTTCATTTTACAGGTTAACCCAAAGGATGGGTTAGAAGTGAAGTTGTCAGGCTCGGGAGCAAGTGGCAGTGCCCCTACCACTTTGTCTCCTTCAGTTCTTATAGTAAATTGGAGATGTATGATCATGCTTAAACACTTTTCTTTTTCTTTTTCTGATATAATTAAGTTTTCTTATGCGTCTTCTTGCTTTGTCTATAGGTGAGAAAGCTCGGAAAACCCCATATGCAATTAACATTTCCATCCCGGTGGAGAGTTATAATCCAATTGAGTTCACCCTAACGAAGTCCTGTGGTTAGTATTTAATAATAACTAATAAATGAATCCTTTATACATTCTTATGAGGAAATGACGGAAATTATTATCATTATTATTATTATTATTATTATTATTGCAAATGGAATTTCTTATAGATAGAGAGCATACTTTTTTTTCTTCTTCCTATCTCCTCTTATAAATATGTCTTATCTCTATTATTAACAATGTAGAGGTTATTTTGGTTTTCTGTTGTCATATGAGTTTGTTTGCTTGCAAATAAGTTTGCTTCAACATCTAAATGTTCTACTAACTCAAAAGGGACTTCTTCCTTGAAGCTTATAGGCAAGGGCAAGAGAACGATGCTATGAGAGGATGGGCTACATTCGGAATATTTTCTTGCATGTATGGTGATTTCAGCAACCAACTCTTGATTCATAAATTGTTTATACATAATAATATGATAAAACTTAGCAATGGCATCTCAAATCTGATGCTGGGATTTATGTCTAATTGTGTTATTCACATAATCTCATCTCATGCAGTGCCATAGTATTATCAACAATATCCTGCTGCGGAGGATTTATATACAAGACCCGTGTAGAAAATCAGGTTGGTTGTTTTTCTACTTTTTTTTTTAATTTTTATTTTCTCCGGCATATGAAATAGCTTATTACTTTTTATGCAGCGTGGACTCGATGCTCTGCCTGGAATGACGATTTTGGGTGCATGTTTGGAAGCTGTAAGTTCATTAGCATTTTTTCTGTTAACAAGAACTGTTACTGTTATGATTTTATAATTTTTATCTTTAAAATTATAATAATTAGGTGAGCGGGCCTCGACGTTACCCTCTAGGCGATGATATCAGTGCCAATTTCGTAAACCAAGCATCATGGGATCGTTCGTCAACTTCAGGACAAGGAACACAGAGAACTGCTGAAAGGAGATACGGTTCGATCTGAAGAATTATATATGCACATTAAATTTCATGGTCTGAATCCTACAATGCTCAAATCTTGAGACATGAAGCTGCATTCTATGATTTAATTTCAGTAAAGAGTTATTTATAAGAAAGCAGCGCTTAATGTTCTTGTAATTGGTACTCTGGTACTATTTTCATTCTCTTTTTTTTGTTGCTTTGCCCATTCCAATGTATTTTTCACATTGTATAACTTGTCTCTTGGCCGTAAGCGCATTAGAATAGAAGACACCTAAATTGAAATCAGCAGCAGTTACCAAATTGATTGTGGAGCATAGTGCCAAAACTAGGAACAAGGTTTGATGTGATTTTTTTTCTTCGTCCACGAGGTATCCCCACACCTTATTATAGATGGGACTAATCTGGCTTCGTGCTTGGCGCTGGCCTGAGAGTTTTTATCTGTTTGGGGATTCGAACACATGACTATTCCGCTGTGGATCTTCCTCCAACGGGAGTGCAGCAGGGCGGTTGGCTCGATGTGGTTTTGACATTATCCAGTGATGAGAGATATGGATAGGGATTAGGATGCTTCCTTTCATTGTTGATCCTATCACTATCGCATAGTTCATAAATGTGATGTCAATCTAGTGTTAAACTGCATTGGATTCCTTAGATGTCAGTATCTTGGAGAGCTAAAATTGGGGAGCTCTTATGTATTAGATAATTGATACCTCAGACTGTCCAAATTGAAGAATACGGGTATCTTTAGTAACAAGGATAAATTTTATCTTTGACAGTGATATGCTCGCTACTTATCCACTCATTTAACGAGTGAGTAATTGAGCGAGGGCCATCTTCAAGTGGTCAACTTTAATAGATAGATGAGAAGTGATCATGTCACTATTAAGCATTAATTTTGTTCTTGATAGCAAGAATACTTATTTTCCTTGCCAGATATTCTGTTTTGCATTACCTTGAACATAATAATAAACAAGATAGTTTCTTGATAAAATTTGTCTCTTGTAGGTCACTCAGTTATTCAATTTGTGCCCAAACTGATGGCTTTATATATATTTAGGGTTTTGTCTTTAGACGGAAATTATTATCATTATTATTATTATTATTATTATTATTGCAAATGGAATTTCTTATAGATAGAGAGCATACTTTTTTTTCTTCTTCCTATCTCCTCTTATAAATATGTCTTATCTCTATTATTAACAATGTAGAGGTTATTTTGGTTTTCTGTTGTCATATGAGTTTGTTTGCTTGCAAATAAGTTTGCTTCAACATCTAAATGTTCTACTAACTCAAAAGGGACTTCTTCCTTGAAGCTTATAGGCAAGGGCAAGAGAACGATGCTATGAGAGGATGGGCTACATTCGGAATATTTTCTTGCATGTATGGTGATTTCAGCAACCAACTCTTGATTCATAAATTGTTTATACATAATAATATGATAAAACTTAGCAATGGCATCTCAAATCTGATGCTGGGATTTATGTCTAATTGTGTTATTCACATAATCTCATCTCATGCAGTGCCATAGTATTATCAACAATATCCTGCTGCGGAGGATTTATATACAAGACCCGTGTAGAAAATCAGGTTGGTTGTTTTTCTACTTTTTTTAATTTTATTTTCTCCGCATATGAAATAGCTTATTACTTTTTATGCAGCGTGGACTCGATGCTCTGCCTGGAATGACGATTTTGGGTGCATGTTTGGAAGCTGTAAGTTCATTAGCATTTTTTCTGTTAACAAGAACTGTTACTGTTATGATTTTATAATTTTTATCTTTAAAATTATAATAATTAGGTGAGCGGGCCTCGACGTTACCCTCTAGGCGATGATATCAGTGCCAATTTCGTAAACCAAGCATCATGGGATCGTTCGTCAACTTCAGGACAAGGAACACAGAGAACTGCTGAAAGGAGATACGGTTCGATCTGAAGAATTATATATGCACATTAAATTTCATGGTCTGAATCCTACAATGCTCAAATCTTGAGACATGAAGCTGCATTCTATGATTTAATTTCAGTAAAGAGTTATTTATAAGAAAGCAGCGCTTAATGTTCTTGTAATTGGTACTCTGGTACTATTTTCATTCTCTTTTTTTTGTTGCTTTGCCCATTCCAATGTATTTTTCACATTGTATAACTTGTCTCTTGGCCGTAAGCGCATTAGAATAGAAGACACCTAAATTGAAATCAGCAGCAGTTACCAAATTGATTGTGGAGCATAGTGCCAAAACTAGGAACAAGGTTTGATGTGATTTTTTTTTTCTTCGTCCACGAGGTATCCCCACACCTTATTATAGATGGGACTAATCTGCGCTTCGTGCTTGGCGCTGGCCTGAGAGTTTTTTATCTGTTTGGGGATTCGAACACATGACTATTCCGCTGTGGATCTTCCTCCAACGGGAGTGCAGCAGGGCGGTTGGCTCGATGTGGTTTTGACATTATCCAGTGATGAGAGATATGGATAGGGATTAGGATGCTTCCTTTCATTGTTGATCCTATCACTATCGCATAGTTCATAAATGTGATGTCAATCTAGTGTTAAACTGCATTGGATTCCTTAGATGTCAGTATCTTGGAGAGCTAAAATTGGGGGAGCTCTTATGTATTAGATAATTGATACCTCAGACTGTCCAAATTGAAGAATACGGGTATCTTTAGTAACAAGGATAAATTTTATCTTTGACAGTGATATGCTCGCTACTTATCCACTCATTTAACGAGTGAGTAATTGAGCGAGGGCCATCTTCAAGTGGTCAACTTTAATAGATAGATGAGAAGTGATCATGTCACTATTAAGCATTAATTTTGTTCTTGATAGCAAGAATACTTATTTTCCTTGCCAGATATTCTGTTTTGCATTACCTTGAACATAATAATAAACAAGATAGTTTCTTGATAAAATTTGTCTCTTGTAGGTCACTCAGTTATTCAATTTGTGCCCAAACTGATGGCTTTATATATATTTAGGGTTTTTGTCTTTAGACCCAAATTTTTACCCCGATTTATTTTTAAACCCAAGTGTTTTTATTTGTATCTTTAAACCCAATCAACTTTTTCTTTTTGTCTTTAAACCCAAATAGTATAATTCATAGTTGAAATATATTATATTTGTACTTTTAGGAGGTAAAAACCCCAAAATACCCTCACATCCCCTCAAAACTCTCTCTCTCTCTCTCTCTCTCTCTCTCTTTAACATATGAAATTAAAATCAAAGTTATGAAAACTAAAATCAAAATTTTATATTTTTAGTATTATTAATTATTATTTGATCTCTAAAAGTTAATTGGGTCTAAAGATACAAATAAAAGTAATTGGGTTCAAACATAAATCATGGTAAACCTTTGGGTCTAAAGACAAAACCCCTAAATATTTATCACATTTGATCTCTAAAAGCTCATTAGGCTACTCCGCGAATGCCTTTATTGAAGTTTCTATCAATTACCCACCATAAGCAACACTTGATATAGTTATCCAAAGAATAACGTAAATAATCTGAATTAGTACAATAGAGTACAAAAGGTGTAGATGTAAATTGACCCAGTGAATGCTTAAATTATCTTGATTTTATTACTTATAACAGTTATATGATTCCAAAATTATTGACTCAGAAAGGCATTGTTTCTTCTTCTTGTTTTTGTGTGTGTGTGTGTCATGTCTAATTATTGAGGACTGATGAGACAAAGACCAAGGTCTGATAATTTATAGAAGTTTAGAAGAGAAGAAAACCTTTTAACCAATAAATACCAACAAAAATAAATACTATATGAAAAATACCATTAACCTAGCAACTTAATCATGTTATCTAAAACACAGATTTTTGTATAACCACTCTTTAACTCTGTTATGCTATATATACATGCATGTGATCACATGTCAATTTTATTGGATATCTATTGCTTCTAACTTAAAAGCAAAAGCTGCAAAACATCAAAATTACTATTCATACTACAAGAAATACTATTCTTGTGATTTAGTGAAAATTTTCAACCTCCACTGTAATGTGTTTTTCCGCATAAATACTGTTCATGCATAGTGTAGTTTTTGACTCTTGAACATGTTATATATATTACAGTGATTTTTTGGTCATTTACCCACCGTTCAAACTAAAGCAACATTTTTAATCTTAAAAATAATGTTTATATATTTTTTTCTTGCAATGATGAATTTAACCTTTACCAAACATTTCACAAATATAAATCTTTTCAAGCTCTATTATAGAAAATTGATAAAACTTATTAATTGCTATATTAATTCATTAACGGTTCGAAAATTCACTCTATAAATAATAGTAAAATAATTATTGCTAAAGTTTTTATAAATAGTTATATATATAAATCTTATTATCAACTTGGCGACAGAAAAACATCGATAAATAATACTCACAGCAACGTGCGGGCTTAATACTAGTAGATGGAATTAGAGCACCGCACTTATTAAACTTCTAATGTGGCCTCTCTTATTAGCTTACAAGTTTGTCTGATCTCATCTTACTCTCTTAGTCTTGTCATTGTCATTTAACTGGGCCCACTGGTAGAGTTTATGGCCCCGACTCACATCCAAGCTTGTAAGTGTAGACAAGCTTAGGGTAACTCAATGTTGCTATCATACTTTGATGGAAAGAGCTACAAGCAAGTCTTTGATTGTGACTAAGCTAATATTTTCTATATATCCAATTTAGTGTTATGAGAATGCCACTAATTGTGCAATAATTCCGCACATGCACTGTCTTGATTGTTAGATTAATTTTTTTTTTTCTTTCTTTCCTTGTGTCATTTATTACTTTACTTTGAGAGCTCAAGGAATTCCCAAGGGTCGTGATAAACTTATTTGATGAAATTCAATAAATAAGATAGATCACTATTTCAAGCCTATAATGCAGAAGCCAGCTTAACACAAATGCACACACAAAAATTGTTGTATACTATGTCTTTTATTTTAAAGCGTACTCCATTCATAAGAAGTTCATCTTTTGAAAAGATTAACTCATGTGAAACTTATTCTACGGCATGAAATGGAAGTCCAAGTTATTCTAGAAATTTATTGAAATCTTCCCTTTGTTTTCTAGTGGCAATGTGTGCTTTATTTGTTTGTATAATGGAAGACAAGATTTGAGCGGATCTCCTCGAGATTTGAGCGGATCTCCTCTAACAATCATTTATCTTGAGTGCAATGCATGAATCATGAATGCGTATATCCTCTTATAATGATTGGGATATAGCTTTATTTTAATGTGAAAAGAATAGTCAATTTATCTAGAAAACTTTTCACTTTTTTTTTTATTATTTATATTCTGGTATCCT
Source organism: Asparagus setaceus (assembly GCA_012295165.1). Taxonomy (NCBI): domain Eukaryota; kingdom Viridiplantae; phylum Streptophyta; class Magnoliopsida; order Asparagales; family Asparagaceae; genus Asparagus; species Asparagus setaceus. Next base: position 5,057,859 of record CM022709.1, on the reverse strand, counting down.
GTGATTTAGTGTAATTACATTGGTGACTCCTGGGATTTACATGTCTATACAGATAACCTTGAGATTTCTAACTAAAATTATAGGGTAACCTTGAGCAACCCTAAGAATTGTTTCATTAGGGCTACTAATGTAATATCAACCCGAACCTTAGGGTTATCTGATAGATACACATACCTCAGGGTTATCTATGTAATTACACCATACTACAGAGTAGAGAGTTGTAAATAATCCTTTTTTTTAATGAAGAAAATCTTCATAATTAGTTTTATATGCCATGTAGTTTCTTTCATCATAGGATTCCTTTCCTAAACCTTGATGTGATTTCCTAATGATCTCTACTCTATTGCCCACAAGAAAGTGGGGGCCCTCTAGTGGGGGCAACAGAATAATAAAGGGAGAGCACTAAGATAGTGGGGGTTGTTTAAGTCAATCAGTTGAGGCATCAGTGCAGCATCTATACTTTGAAACTCTTGTGGCAGCTTTTACTACCTAGACCTAGTCTTCATTAATTGTGATGTCATGTGAGAGAGAGAGAGAGAGAGAGAGAGAGTTGCAACTTGCTAAAAAAAAGGTGAAGGCAAAAAACTCATGGATGAGGTATGAGGAGAGCTAATTAAAGCTGTAAGAACTTTGAATATGAGGGATGATGATTATGATTCCTTGCATATCGAGTTTAAACTCAGAGACTACAGGAGGTTACTTCAAAAGTACTGCAAGAATTTGAGCTAAGGCTGCAAGAACTGGTCAATTCACTCAGCAATAACGTAACATATCCTCTCTCTCTCTTATTTATATATATATATATATATATATATATATATATATATATATATATATATATATATATATATATATATATATATATATATATATATATATATATATATATATATATATATATAGAGCAAGGCTCTATGGACTTAAGTTCATAATGAATAGTGGTGCACCAACTTTTTATCCATTCATCTTGTCTTGAGATTTGTGATGCACAAATCTCAAAGTGGGCTTTATATCTTTCACGGATCCCAAAGCAAGATGAGTGGTTAGAAAAGTTGGTGCACCACTATTCATTATGAACTTAAGTTCATAGAGCCTTACTCTATATATATATATATATATATATATATATATATATATATATATATATATATATATATATATATATATATATATATATATATATATATATATATATAGGTTTGCTACAATCCACTTAAGTGGATATAGCAATTCATCCACTCAACTTTTAGCCACTCATCTTCTCTAGAGATTTGTAGTAGGAACAAATAAAAAATTAAACTCATATGTTTCATGGATCCCAAGGAAATCCAAGGGGAAAACTTAGGAGGATAAGTTGCTATATCCACTTAAGTGGATTGTAGTCAACTATATATATATATATATATATATATATATATATATATATATATATATATATATATATATATATATATATAGAGCAAGGCTCTATAAACTTAAGTTGATAGGAATAGTCATCCATCAACTTTTCTACCCATTGATATTGCCTTGGGATCCGTGAAAGATATAAAGCCACTTTGAGATTTGTGATGCACAAATCTCAAAGTGGGCTTTATATCTTCACTGATCCCAAAGCAAGATGAGTGGATAAAAAGTTGGTGCACCACTATTCATTATGAACTTAAGTTCATAGAGCCTTACTCTATATATATATATATATATATATATATATATATATATATATATATATATATATATATATATATATATATATATATATATATATATATAGAGCAAGGCTCCTATGAACTTAAGTTCATAATGAATAGTGGTGCACCAACTTTTCTAACCACTCATCTTGCTTTGGGATCCGTGAAAGATATAAAGCCACTTTGAGATTTGTGCATCACAAATCTCAAGGCAAGATGAGTGGATAAAAAGTTGGTGCACCACTATTCATTATGAACTTAAGTTCATAGAGCCTTACTCTATATATATATATATATATATATATATATATATATATATATATATATATATATATATATATATATATATATATATATATATATATATATATATATATATATATATATAGGTTTGCTACAATCCACTTAAGTGGATATAGCAATTCATCCACTCAACTTTTAGCCACTCATCTTCTCTAGAGATTTGTAGTAGGAACAAATAAAAAATTAAACTCATATGTTTCATGGATCCCAAGGAAATCCAAGGGGAAAACTTAGGAGGATAAGTTGCTATATCCACTTAAGTGGATTGTAGTCAACTACTATATATATATATATATATATATATATATATATATATATATATATATATATATATATATATATATATATAGAGCAAGGCTCCTATAAACTTAAGTTGATAGGAATAGTCATCCATCAACTTTTCTACCCATTGATATTGCCTTGGGATCCGTGAAAGATATGAAACTCATCTTTGAGATTTATGTACCTCTTGATTTCACCTATCCCAAGGCAAAGATCAATGGATATAAAAGTTGGTGGGCACTATCTCTTATCAACTTAAGTTTATAGGAGCTTTACTATATATATATATATATATATATATATATATATATATATATATATATATATATATATATATATATATATATATATATATATATAGTAAAGCTCCTATAAACTTAAGTTGATAGGAATAGTCATCCATCAACTTTTCTACCCATTGATATTGCCTTGGGATCCGTGAAAGATATGAAACTCATCTTTGAGATTTATGTACCTCTTGATTTCACCTATCCCAAGGCAAAGATCAATGGATATAAAAGTTGGTGGGCACTATCTCTTATCAACTTAAGTTTATAGGAGCTTTACTATATATATATATATATATATATATATATATATATATATATATATATATATATATATATATATATATATATATATATATATAGAGCAAGGCTCCTATGAACTTGTTGAATAGAGGCACCAACTTTTCTAACCACTCATCTTGCTTTGGGATCCGTGAAAGATATAAAGCCACTTTGAGATTTGTGCATCACAAATCTCAAGGCAAGATGAGTGGATAAAAAGTTGGTGCACCACTATTCATTATGAACTTAAGTTCATAGAGCCTTACTCTATATATATATATATATATATATATATACATATATATATATATATATATATATATATATATATATATATATATATATATATATATATATATATATATATATATATATATATATATATATAGTAAAGCTCCTATAAACTTAAGTGGAAATATATATATATATAGTAAAGCTCCTATAAACTTAAGTGGATAGGAGCTCTTTGTCCGCTAACTTTTTTATCCCTTGATTTTGTATTGAGATTTGTGCTAGCATGTGATACAAATCAAGCCACAAATCTCAAAGATAGCCTTGATTTGTAGCACAAATCTCAAAGTATAATGAATGGATAAAAAAGTTGGTGGACAAGTGCTCATATCAACTTAAGTTTATAGGAGCTTTACTATATATATATATTAGAGCTGTTGATGTATATAATCACAGTCACTAACCTCGAGTGAGTTTAGTTTTTAAGAGAGCGGAGTCCGCCTTCTCTCCTAAAGCCCAGCGACGCTGACTCCGATCAAGGGACTCGTCTGCAAAGAAAAAGAGGGACTCGTGAAAGAGGCGAGTGGGATCTCCTGGTTTCTCCGACGGCCAAGTCGAAAAGGGAGATAATCTAATGGAGCGAAATTCACTCGTAAAAGATTGCTTACTTGGTTCATTGTTCACGCTTGCTACTTATACCTAGGGTTGTGGGGTATTTTCGCTCTTCCGTTGGCTAAGAAACCATTGCCGAGTCACCCTCTCTTCCGCGGTGAGCCGCTGATTGGTGAGCATCTCCTCGCCTGCTACGGTGGTCGGCCTTTACAGTGTCAAATCGGGGTAATTTGAGGGTCTCAGATGGTCTATTCACCATTAATGGGATGGGATTGACTACCAGAATGCATGGGTCCGAGGTGCCTTAAATACCGCGGAGAGACGGGAGTTAAGGGCTGCCGCTGTATTTAATGCGATGGCGATGGGCTCGAGATCTGTGTAGCGATCGTTCGAGTGGAGGGAATCACGCAGACGAGATAGGGGAGCCGAGGCCGAAGGTCGCTCGCGACGGCTTCTGGACGCCCTTTGAGGCAATCAACCGAAGGGACGACCAGTCGCTTCGCCGCCCCGCAGGATTGGCGGCCGAAGAGGGGCCCAAGCTCGCTTCGTATTGTCGGGAGAGGCCGGCGATTGGTTGGATGGGGCTATAATGGGTGACGGGTTGGGAGGACGACGAACGCCGCCTTTCGCGTCGTCCGAGCGGATCAGCGGTTGGAAGGCGACGGCCGGAGTGCCCCACGCCGGCCGGTGGACGAAGCGACGCGGAATAGCTCGGCGGCTGCTAACTGGCCGGGCGGACGACTGCTACCGTTGTCCGGAGAGAGTTGTTGTCGGACCGGCTTGCACCGCCTTCGCGTCGTCCGGCGGATCAGCGGTTGGAAGGCGGCGTGTCACGTCGGTCGGTGGGACGGCGACGTGGAATAGCTCTGAGGCGGTCAATTGGCTGGGCGGACGACTGTTACCGCCTTTCGCGTTGTCCGCTGGAGAGAGTTGTTGTCGGACCGGCTTGCACCGCCTTTCGCGTCGGCTATGGTGATAGTCGCTTGATGGACCATGGTGGGGTCGGTAGGTGCAGGCCGCCCCGTGGGTCGGGTACGGAGGCACGAGTCTGTTTTCGTTGACAGACAAGCGTTTATCCGTGTCAGTGCCTCGTTTTTTCTCCTTAATCACTGGTTAGTGGTTATGACCATAACAAGAGCAAGGCTCCTATAAACTTAAGTTGATAGGGAGGAGTGTCCACCAACTTTTATATCCATTGATCTTGTCTTGAGATCCTTAAAATCAAGATGCACACAAATCTCAAAGTGGGCTTTATATCTTTCACGGATCCCAAGGCAACATCAATGGATAGAAAAATTGGTGGATGACTATTCCCTATCAACTTAAGTTTATAGAGCTCATATATATATATATATATATATATATATATATATATATATATATATATATATATATATATATATATATATATATATATATATATATAGAAGCCTTTATGAACTTAAGTTCATAATGAATAGTGGTGCACCAACTTTTCTAACCACTCATCTTGCTTTGGGATCCGTGAAAGATATAAAGTTCACTTTGAGATTTGTGCATCACAAATCTCAAGGCAAGATGAGTGGATAAAAAGTTGGTGCACCACTATTCATTATGAACTTAAGTTCATAGAGCTTCATATATATATATATATATATATATATATATATATATATATATATATATATATATATATATATATATATATATATATATATATATATATATATATATATATATATATATATATATAAATAAAGTACAAATAACATCTTTACTGAAAATATGAAAGGAAAGAATTTACGAAGGAATCAGACATGTATAGATAATGTAAATTCACTTTCATCACATATATCAAATATAAGTTCTCCTACATCACGAGTTTCTCTTCTCACACATACAATATTGTCTACAAAGATAAAACAAGAACAAATTAGCTCAAAAGAAAAGAGAGAAGAGAACTGAACTTGAAAGGGATCAAGCTTCGAGTAGTTACAGTAGTATATCAATAATCTAAGCATAAAAACTTCATTAGAGAAATCAAAGCACATCATCTAATAACAACTTAATTTTACACACTAAACTTAGATTGTACATAAATCTGCTACGCTTTAACAACATCATCATCTATCTCAATTCCCTCTCTACCCTCGTCGAACGAACACCGACTCCAAGTCCTCCGGCACGCTGAAGAACTCAATGCCATCTATTCGACACATGAGAGAAGGCTTGGCCTTCTTTGGTGCCGGTGGGCACACCAACCTCCTTGCAATACTCCTCGTCGTCGTCGGACTCATGATCTCCTCGTTGCCTATATCGGTTGTTTTCGCCTTTAAGGGTCTCAAGGGAGCTTTTAGAGATATTCCGGAGATGACCCATATCTTCGAATTGTCATCAATTCCTAGTTCTTGCTTCTCTTGGAATCTCATGTTGAAGTTAGTATGAGCTAAAGTTGATTGTAGAGTGAGAAGTCAAGCTAACAAGAGTATATTGTGAAAAGGATGATCCTAAAGAAGGAAAAGAGAGTGAAATATAACAAAAGCAAGCTATGTTATAAAGGAGAGAATGAAAGAGAAGAGAGAGAGAGAGAGAGAGAGAGAGAGAGAGAGAGAGAGAGTAGGAAATGAGTGGAAGAAGTGAGGGGCCTTCTCTTTTCACTCTCTCTTTTGAAGAGAGAAAATTTGGTGGAGAGAATAGTGTAGAGATTGAGAGAGAGAAAGAGTATCTCTTTTTAAAGAGAGAAAAGTTTAGAGAGTAATGAGAGGAGAGAGAAACTCGTGATAAGGGAGATGAGAGAGAGAGAAGTGGGAGGCGCCCGTGAAATTAGTAGTTACTCGTGCTCGTTGTTACCGAGTAGGAACCGTTTGGGATCCGCGCCAAATTTGAGGACGTTAACGGTTCCACTATGGGCTCAATTGGGTCGGGCAGAGTGGGTGAAACACATTTTTGGCCCGATGTGAATTCGATCCGTGAGTGGAGTTGCGTGAAACTATTTATTTCATGTCTTCCACTGTTCACTCAATTCACATGATTCATTACTACGAATTTAGCGTGATGTGTATGGGTATGTGGAGCGAATAACTTTGTGTTATTATATTTCGAAGAGCAAAGCAATGGAGAAATTTATATTAAGTTATTAATTCTGTAAAGATTATTATAATGATAATCGGTTAAATTAAGTTTGTGAAATATTGGAGGAAATTGAAAGAATTTCTCTGATGGGAAGTAACAGTTCGACAAAACATAGACTTGATATTCTCTGTTTGGTTGCTCCATTTTTATGGAAAATGGAGGAAAACTCAAAAATATGATGTCCACATCATCTTTTCTTATATAAGTTTTTCTTTGTTTGGTTCAATTCTTGAAACCAAGAAACACCAAGAAAATAAATGATGTGCAATTTCTCATTGGATGATGTGACCCATAATTAAGATACCCATTTCATGAGTTTTGGGAGATATTTTCCTTTTCTTTTGTTTCCAAAAACAAACAAACAGACCCTAACTTTATCAAAGGACAGAAAATAATAACTTTGAACTTATTATTTTGGTAAACAAAACCACCATCGCGGATCATTGATTGTGATTTTTATGGGATATATTGTGTGGTGCGACAAGCTTTATTAAGTTACATGATCTTTGACTCTTGACAGTCAACTAAAGAGTTGTAAAGGATGTACCAGAGATCATTTGTAATTTCTCTTCTATGTAACAATTTATGTAAAAGTTTTTAAGATTGCAAGAGGTTGTAGTGGGGTTAAGTGGGAAAGTAGAAATTTAGTTTTTATGCAGATAGATTAGTTACAACTAAATAGTAGAGATGATTAATGTATTAGGATTATATTTATTCTTATCTTATCTAACTGAAATTAATACAATCTCTTTTTATGCTCCTAATATTCTCTTTGGTTCTAGTTTTTCTTCCTCTTTCTAGTCCCTTCTCTTGCTTAAGTAGTTACTGTGCTCGTTGTTACCGAGTAGGAACCGTTTGGGATCCGCGCCAAATTTGAGGACGTTAACGGTTCCACTATGGGCTCAATTGGGTCGGGCAGAGTGGGTGAAACACATTTTGGCCCGATGTGAATTCGATCCGTGAGTGGAGTTGCGTGAAACTATTTATTTCATGTCTTCCACTGTTCACTCAATTCACATGATTCATTACTACGAATTTAGCGTGATGTGTATGGGTATGTGGAGCGAATAACTTTGTGTTATTATATTTCGAAGAGCAAAGCAATGGAGAAATTTATATTAAGTTATTAATTCTGTAAAGATTATTATAATGATAATCGGTTAAATTAAGTTTGTGAAATATTGGAGGAAATTGAAAGAATTTCTCTGATGGGAAGTAACAGTTCTGACAAAACATAGACTTGATATTCTCTGTTTGGTTGCTCCATTTTTTATGGAAAATGGAGGAAAACTCAAAAATATGATGTCCACATCATCTTTTCTTATATAAGTTTCTTTTTCTTTGTTTGGTTCAATTCTTGAAACCAAGAAACACCAAGAAAATAAATGATGTGGCAATTTCTCATTGGATGATGTGACCCATAATTAAGCATACCCATTTCATGAGTTTTTGGGAGATATTTTCCTTTTCTTTTGTTTCCAAAAAAACAAACAAACAGACCCTAACTTTATCAAAAGGACAGAAAATAATAACTTTGAACTTATTATTTTTTGGTAAACAAAAACCACCATCGCGGATCATTGATTGTGATTTTTTATGGGATATATTGTGTGGTGCGACAAGCTTTATTAAGTTACATGATCTTTGACTCTTGACAGTCAACTAAAGAGTTGTAAAGGATGTACCAGAGATCATTTGTAATTTCTCTTCTATGTAACAATTTATGTAAAAGTTTTTAAGATTGCAAGAGGTTGTAGTGGGGTTAAGTGGGAAAGTAGAAATTTAGTTTTTATGCAGATAGATTAGTTACAACTAAATAGTAGAGATGATTAATGTATTAGGATTATATTTATTCTTATCTTATCTAACTGAAATTAATACAATCTCTTTTTATGCTCCTAATATTCTCTTTGGTTCTAGTTTTTCTTCCTCTTTCTAGTCCCTTCTCTTGCTTAAGTAGTTATTATGCTTTCTTTCTAATTCTTCATGACGAAACTTGGAAGATGTTGGGAAAACTATGGACCCTAACAAAATTTAATAAGACTAATATAATGCACATGCCTTGCACGTGAACGTACATCTTTTAAATTTTGAATTTTTATTGAATAGTAAAACTATGTGTTAATAAATAAAATTGTATAATAAGATTGCTTAAAAATATATATGAATTAATTATTATTGTGTAATTATTATAATTGAATGTTTTTCTTACAATGATCGCCGAAAGTGTTAAACTTTTTTAAATAAGTACCCAAATCTAAAATTGTTCTTAAATAAAGTCATCAATACTATAAGTTCTCTTAAATATGCCCCTCCAACTTGAATGTTGTTAACTTAACTCTATATTAGCTAAGCCGCATTAATCTTGCTAACTTTTTCCCGATGTTCCTAGATAGTTACACTCGATACATGCAACATATTATAATAGTTACTTTTCATCATAATTATTTAATAGGGTAAATTACACTAAACCCTTATGAACTTTCAGCCCATATGAACTTTCAAAATTACACTAAGCCCCTAATGACTTTTCTGTTTAAAGAAGACCCCAATAACTTTCTAAATTTTATGGATAACCCTATAAATTAGAACCAAAATAGCATAAAAAGGCATTTTGAAAGTTATTGGGGGTTTGGTGTAATTTATCTAAAAGATATTGGGGCTTTCTACAAAAGTTATTAGAGGTTTAGTGTGATTTTGAAAGTTCATAGGGTCTATTTACTGTAAAATGCTGAAAGTTCATGGGGGTTTACTGTAATTTATCTTATTTAATATTATAATTCTTAGTTCAAATAATACTATTAAAATAATTATACGGTCTATAAACTATAAAATATTTATCTAATTTAATTTTTTTAATTATGCTCTTAAATAATTTAGTACTATAAATATTTTATAATTTTTATACTATCATTTACAATTAATAGTACTATTGTTAATATTAAAATAATTTTTAAAAAGGTTAGTTTTCAATCATTACCAAGTATAGATTATTCAGTATCATGTAATAATCTTTGAGAAAATACTCTAAAAATAATATTAAATTATTTATTTAATTTATTTAATAATATAATACTAAATAAATAGTGTAATCCATAATTTATGTGATATTATTAAAATAATTATACTATTTATGCGATTCAAAATTTATTCTATTTATTTTATTTCTTATTGAATTATAGTATAATTCTTAATAGTATTTAGAAATATATTATTCTATTTATACTATTATTTTAATTATTTTATTATAATTCATAAATAATTATTATGATAATTTAATTGGTTGCTACCAATAATTGTGTATACTTATTTTATAAATTATTTTATTTTATTATTTTAACAATTAATAATTATAATATTATTGATAATTATAATTATTTAGGAAGGTGAGGAGGTGCATAATTAATGAGAGGTTATATTAATTTAATGAAAGATTAATTAGAGATAATGACATAGTTAGAATTTATCAAAATTGAGAGGGCAAAAAGGTAGAACTAGCAAATGGCATAAAAGGCATTTTGAAAGTTATTGGGGTTTGGTGTAATTTATCTAAAAGATATTGGGGCTTTCTATAAAAGTTATTAGAGGTTTAGTGTGATTTTGAAAGTTCATAGGGTCTATTTACTGCAAAATGCTGAAAGTTCACTGGGTTTACTGTAATTTACCTTATTTAATATTATAATTCTTAGTTCAAGTAATAATATTAAAATAATTATAATGTCTATAAACTATAAAATATTTATCTAATTTACTTTTTTACTTATGCTCTTAAATAATTTAGTACTATAAATATTTTATAATTTTTATACTATCATTAAATTAATAGTGCTATTATTAATATTAAATATTTTTTGTAAAATGTTAGTTTTCAATCATTACCAAGTATAGATTATTCAGTATCATGTAATAATCTTTGAGAAAATACTCTAAAAATAATATTAAATTATTTATTTAATTTATTTAATAATATAATACTAAATAAATAGTGTAATCCATAATTTATGTGATATTATTAAAATAATTATACTATTTATGCGATTCAAAATTTATTCTATTTATTTTATTGCTTATTGAATTATAGTATAATTCTTAATAGTATTTAGAAATATATTATTCTATTTATACTATTATTTTAGTTATTTTATTATAATTCATAAATAATTAGTATGATAATTTAATTGGTTGCTACCAATAATTGTGTATACTTATTTTATAAATTATTTTATTTTATTATTTTAACAATTAATAATTATAATATTATTGATAATTATAATTATTTAGGAAGGTGAGGAGGTGCATAATTAATAAGAGGTTATATTTATTTAATGAAAGATTAATTAGAGATAATGACATAGTTAGAATTTATCAAAATTGAGAGGGCAAAAAGGAAATTAAAAGTTTTAACACCCCAATCCTCTTTTATAGTAGTATAGATATAGATTTATGGAGAATAAGAAATTTTTAACAACTAAAGTATAAATAAGAATATTTTAACAATTAAAGTAGCCTCCCTCATTAGAAGCATTTGTAATCTACTTTCAACTTTCAATGGCTCGAGCAAGTTTGATCAAAGTCCAAACTATTGTGCAAACAAATAACATAATTGCATCGAGGTAAACTAAAACAACTCAATCAACAACGAGCAAATTAATCACATAAATGATAGAGGATGATAAATTTGATGGAATGATGGTAGATATTTACATACTAAATAGAAAGATGACTGGTATTAATAAAAGGACAATAACACCATGAAGAACGATATGGCAATAGGCAACTTTCAATCTTCAGTTGGTAAGTCTTATTTTTCATTAATGGGAAATTTCACAAAACCAAACTGTAGGCCCTTTCCATGAAATCTTGTTGGATTATTTTTCGAGAAAGTATCCAGTAAGTACGGTTCATGACATTTAACAAGCACTAGATGACCATTGAATCCATGCACGAATCTTAAAGCTCAATGATCTAATGGTTAACAATCCTTTGATGCACATTTAATAAACCATTTGATACTTTCTCTTTTTCCAACTAAACCTCGCGGACTTTTCCACGAAGTTCTCCAATTTTTACATTGTCAGTTTTAAACCATAATCATTGTCCAAGATTAATTACAGTAAAAGTCTGTGTAGTGATTCATGAATCTTCGTCATATTTTTAAATAAATAAGTTTGGATAGGGAAACCATCTTGAAAAATAGACTTGAAATTTCATAATTTCCGAATATTAAAGAAAATATTTATAGAGAATCATGAGAATTGAAATTCTTAAAGAAAAGAAGAAAAACAGGGACAAAGTTTTCCAAATGCAGCTGCCTTCAAGCCACCCCTCACAAGTCACAAGTCACAAGCACTCACCCAGCGAAAGCATCGGCAGAGGGCTGCCAAGCTCCAAATTGAAAAAAGAAAAAAAAATGTCGACAATTATTATTTTGATGGTGTTTGTTTTTAATGTTTGTAAGATTTAAAGAACTATATTTATCTTAAAAAATGCTCACGATTTCTTCACGTTAACTTAGTCACCGTTTTCGTTGGGATTAGACTCTAATGAGTTGACTAAAAAAAGAAAACATCAAATAATTTAGTGACTTTAAGTTGATGGCCTTAAACAGAAGCTAGGAATTAATTTTAACCCAAAGCTATAGCTTTTAGGTATTGACCCAAACTCCTATTTAAACTCATCACTCTTTCTTATTTTCTCCGATGTGGGACTATACTCACATATTAATCACTTCAACAACTCCTAATTTCTTTGCATCAATCTCTTAAAATAACCTGCGATCAATAATCAAACCCTCTCTTTACATTTTTTAACCAATAAAAAACCTGCTTCTTACATTCTCAAAATAGCTTAAGCTTTACCTCCATCTCATGCACACCACTAACCAACAAGAAAACAGGTAGTTTTTTTTGGCAACAATCCAACCCTTCTCGCCTCCCCTCTTCCCATTTCCGACCCCCTTCTCAGGGATCGGAAATCAACAAAGGAAGGGGAAAAAAAAAATAAAACAAAGGAAAATAAAATAAAAATAAAAACAATGTTGAAACTCCTTCCGGTTGTTTTCCTGATCTCGGCGGCCTCGGCGCAGCTGCCGACCCCTCCATTGACATCCTCCTTCGTCCCCGCCGACAACTTCCTCATCGACTGCGGTGGAAGCTCTCCGATCGTGAGCCCCGACGGTCGCACGTTCAAGACGGACGCGCAAGCGCACCCCTTCCTCTCGGCCAAGGACGATGTCCACGTCTCCGTCCCCTCTGCCGACGGCGCCCCCTCGCCGCTCTACCTCTCCGCCCGCATTTTCCACGACGAGGCCGTCTACAGCTTCCACCTCACTCAGCCGGGATGGCATTGGATACGGCTTCACTTCTACCCGCTCGAAAACTCGAACTTCCCTCTCACCACCGCGGCGTTCTCTGTGGCCACCGATAACTACGTCCTCCTCCATAGTTTCACCGCTGGGGATAACAAGAAGTTCGTCCTAAAAGAGTATCTCGTCAATGTGACCACGGACCATATCAGCCTCAAATTTACGCCGTTGCGCGACTCTGCAGCGTTTATCAACGGCATCGAGGTCGTCTCCGCCCCTAATATCCTCATCGGTGACTCCGGTAACAATCTTTTCCCTGTCGGTCCCGTGAACGGACTCTCCGGGTATGGATATCAAACCACGTACCGGATAAATGTTGGCGGCATGGCCATCACATCTGCGAATGACACGCTTGGTCGACAGTGGATCACCGACGAGCAATTTTTACAGTCGCGGTCAACGGCCAAGAGGGTCGATGTGACGCCGAGCATTGTAAAATATGGAGCCGGCATCTCTCCTTTTATAGCGCCGAGCTCGGTCTACGCATCAGCTGTTCGGATGGAGGACGCCCGCGTCGGCACCCCCAACTTCAACGTGTCGTGGAACCTAGATGTCGATGCCTCTTTTGACTACCTTGTCCGTCTCCACTTTTGCGACATTGTGAGCAAGAATCTCAACGATCTTTACTTCAACGTGTACATCAACGGCATGACCGTTGCCTCACCGTTGGATTTATCGACCCTCACGGATGGAAACCTCGCCGGCGCCTACTTCAAGGATGTCATCGTGAATGCGTCTGTGGCGTCTGACAGGATCATGGTTCAGATTGGTCCGATCAAGGATACTACAAGAACGATTGACGCGATTCTGAACGGAGTTGAGGTGTTGAAGATGAGCAGTTCTGTCGGTAGCCTGGACGGAGAGTTTGGAGTCGACGGTCAGAAGATCGACGGAGGCAGTGGAAGCAAGAAGCCGATAGTGATGGCAGCCGTTGGGATCACAATGGGGTTCACTGCACTCGCCGGTGTCGCCGCATTGACGGTCAAGTGGTACAAGAAGCCCCAAGACTGGCGAAAGAGGAACAGCTTCTCGTCATGGTTGCTCCCAATACATAGCGGCCAGTCCTTCAGCAACGGCAAAAGCTCCGGCTACGGATCAAAGAGCGGCTTCACTTTCTCATCGACCCTCGGCCTGGGCCGCTTCTTCTCTTTTGCCGAGCTCGAGACCGCGACAAAAAACTGGGACGAAAAAGCAGTAATAGGCGTTGGTGGGTTCGGGAACGTATACATAGGCGAGATCGACGATGGAGTAAAAGTCGCCGTCAAACGAGGTAACCCTCAATCCGAACAAGGAATCACCGAATTCCAAACTGAAATCCAAATGCTATCCAAGCTCCGACATCGCCATCTCGTCTCCCTCATCGGCTACTGCGACGAGAACTCGGAGATGATACTCGTCTACGAGTACATGGCTAATGGGCCCTTCAGAGATCACATCTACGGCAAGGACCTCCCATCGCTGACATGGAAGCAGAGACTAGAAATCTGCATCGGCGCAGCCCGCGGGTTACATTACCTGCACACTGGCGCAGCACAAGGGATCATTCACCGCGATGTCAAGACAACCAACATTCTCCTAGACGAGAATTTTGTCGCAAAAGTTTCAGATTTCGGGCTGTCAAAAGACGCACCGGGGATGAACCAGACGCACATCAGCACCGCCGTCAAGGGAAGTTTCGGGTATCTCGATCCCGAGTACTTCAGAAGGCAGCAACTAACCGACAAGTCGGATGTTTACTCATTCGGGGTGGTTTTGTTGGAGACACTGTGCGCTCGGCCAGCACTGGACCCTGCTTTGCCGAGGGAGCAAGTGAACTTGGCCGAGTGGGCGCTGCAGTGGAAGAGGAAAGGGTTGATGGAGAAGATTGTGGATCCTCTGATTGCAGGGACGATTAACGAGGATTCGATGAATAAGTATGTCGAAGCGGCAGAGAAGTGCTTGGCAGAGTACGGAGTTGATCGGCCGTCGATGGGAGATGTGCTGTGGAATTTGGAGTATGCGCTGCAGTTGCAGGAGGCCAATCCGCCGACGGTGTCCATTCAGGTAAACGTTTGGTATCAGAATTCTTAGAATCCAATTTAAGGTTGCAGGCTTAAAATTTCATTGCAGGAGAAGAAAGAAGACAGTGATGAAGAGAAGGACGCAGAATTAGCTCCTGCTCCAGCAGCAGCAGCAGATCCTGTTCCTACAATACCAGAAAATTCAAATACTGCAGTAGCAAATGAGTTGTTTGCTCAGCTTGCAGGGATGAAAGGAAGGTGATTTAGATGATGTGTTGTGTTTTCCCCCCTCTTATTGTGAGTGAGGATGAGCAAGTCTTGAACGGGGTTGTAATTAATTGATGTCACCAAATTTTTTTCTTTGCATATTCTGCTAGATGAGATAGGAGTATGTTTGTACATACAAACATGTCAATCTAATTTGATGGTTGATTCTCATTTGTAATAGTGAACTATGATTTGCAGATAACCAAATAGTAAAGTTGTATTTGATCCAACTCTACTTACGGCTAAAACAAATGAGCTATTTGTAATACCATTTCCTGTCAAATCTTTTCCCATACAACTCATGACAGTTTAGCTTGCAATGTGCCATGAAGTATATAGTGCTTAACTTACATAAAACTAAATATCACTAGTAATTGGAGCCACAAATAGAATAACTACTAACAAAATAATCATAATCAAGGTCAAATTATACAGATATTCTTATCCTTGTATTACACAAACATCCATGTCTAATTCAAGTAAATTCCATCTTCCTATTATCAATCACAGAGAAATATCAGAACAAATATGCCAGCTGCAACAGAAGCCAATTACTTAACTCACACTCCTGACTCCTGATGTCAAGATGTTCAACTAAAAGAATGAATTTAAAGAATCTGGAGAGAAATGAGAAACTCCCTGAAGAAGCCCTAACTGTGCTGGCTACTTATTTGTAATATATAGCTATATTTGAAGGGCATCAGCAATGGCGCCGGCTAGGCTGAGGATCTCAAAGGGAGGCCTGTTTTTCACTTGTCTAACAGTAAGGGGGCAGGAATCAGTAATCCAGAAGTAGCTGAACCCATTCTCTGGACCCACTGCAAACAGAGAAAATAATGAAAAAGTTAAAGCCATAATGTGCAAATACTGTAATAAATTAAAACAGACATCAAAATTGAATTTGAATAACCCATCTCATTAAAAAATAGCAGGCAATGAAGAGGTAAGGCAAAATAAAAATTTCTCTACAGATTAAAGTCCCAGTCCCAGAGTATCCCAAAATGGGCGCACTTCAGTAGGTTGATTTTACTCTTTCGGTTAAAAATATTTTTCTTAATTATAAGGATGATACGATTCCATGTCACCACATGTGTCACCAGAATAATTAAACCATTATGGTACTACTTAATTGTAAGACACTTAAATTATTATATCTTACTTGAAATATTCTTCTTCTTCCTAGTCTTTGGGTTAAGTTCTTTGAATAAACATTTTCCATGTTTTGAAGAATATACACTTAGATTTCAAGAAATTCAAAAGAACAAGTCATTATACTCTCTGATACATATGAGCTCTTAATACCCTTGTTCTCCAATACATGCATCCCTGACACCACTGCGACATGCCATGATATTGCACTACTTTCAATTGATTAGGTCTTTATGAGTATTCATTTACTGATCTAGCATAGTAATGCTCGATGGATGCAATGCAATCTTCTTTTAATTTTTCCTCTAAATTTCTTCCTCGCACATGAGAACACCCTTCACAACCCTAAATTGCCAACCAGTCAATAGCAAATAGTTTGCGTTTAAATCATATGAGAAAGATAACAAAGAATTGTCAAAGTGTGGAGACGACACATAAGACGTAGATGCATACCTCCATTATCACATTGAAACCGCTCAAATGATTTGTTGGGAAAGATCCCATGGGTCACATAGGCACTGACTTTTGCTGCCCCTTGAGCTGCCAATGCTTTCTAAGGTAATGAAAGCGGTATTCAGTCTATATATACCATTAACTAAAACTTATGCAAAAGAAGTGAAGTAAAGAAACAGTAAGCAAAAAACCAGCAGAAGGAAATAAGAGAATAATAATATAGAAAGTTAAAGCAGGACAATAATGAAGAGAAGACCAAAACTTGACATTTTCCTGTAAAAAAAAGCACCTGGCATTCAATTAGAGTACCACCAGATTGTACCAAGTCATCAACTATGACAACATGGCGGCCTCTGGGATCTCCCTCCTTGATACGAACAATCCTCTGATCATCTTCACGAACTTTGTTGCATATAATCTGAAGTTAAAAACTTCATATAACTATTAACTCCAATGACAGAAAAATAAGGACTGATATCATGTGATAGAGTTTTTCTAGATACATTACCACAGGGAAATGCTGAAGTTGCTTATGAAATCTTTTCCAAGAGCCATCATCTGGAAAAGCGATAGATATCTGAACAGAGTTTAGCATATAAATCATATTTATGATATCCAAAAGCATGCAGCGATCATCATCAAAGGTATCTATTCATAATGGTGAATTCCAATAGACAGATGACAGTAGCTATTCACTATCAGACTATTGAACTTTTAATGAAGTGCAGGAGTCTTCTATTCTTTATCTGAGGAGGAAAAAACAAAACAAAAAGCAAAAAACAAAACAAAACAAACAAAAAACAAAAACAAAAACAAAAAACAAAAAACCAGAGAAATTGCAACCTATTGATAAATTATAGTACATAGCTCTAAATTCCAACAATAAAGGTCTAAATCTTGCAACAAAGAGAAATATAAAGAGGCATGTGCTTAAATCTCAACAGCACGTATTTGTACAAACTATGCAATGCCAGAACCAGACAGCTGAATCTTACCAAGAAAATTGTAACTCACTCACATTATCGGAATCTGGAAGCTGTTGAAGCCTATTCTTCAACAAAGGTATCCCACTCTCAAACAGAGGTAAAACATTATCTCCAAAATAAAATCTCTCCTGAAAAGGAAAAGGATAATAGCATGAAAAATATCTTGTTAGAGAAAGCTTAGCAATGTAATGTCATTGCTTCCGAAGTTTTTATTTTTATTTTTATTTTGAGTAAAATGGCACTCACGCTGATCATTTACATTACTCGCGAATTATATATGTGTAAATAAGATTTGAACCTTTTAGAACCAACCTGCAAGGCATGAATATCAAAAATCACTAAACTATTCGGTCCACCTCTTGAGATTGGAATATTAGACAAGATTCTGGCCAAAGTGAAAGCTGTTGCAACATCCCCTTCATCCTCCATACGCTCAGAAGTTCCCGTGGGGAAGAAAGGAAGTATGAGAGTAAGCGAGGATATAAACAGCTTAGGCAACAAGTAAATGATGGAGAGCTGCTCAAAAATTACTCCTGGAGAACTAAATGAAGCCAAAAATGCCACATGCCGTCCACGGATACCATGAGCATTGGAGATGAATAGGTTGGGGAAACCGTCGTCAAATGCCCTAAAACACAAAAGTCACAAATATTTCACCAAATTTAAGCCCATTTAACAAAGTAGTCTACTGAAATTTATCAAGGCATCCAAACAAAATGTCTGCAGGGAAAAAATAAGCTCTCAAAAATGAAACACTAGTTTTAGGCCATTGCAACTAGCCATATAATAAACAAAAAACCATACTTTCTTCCTATAGGCTTAAGACGTGCACTCATTATAGAAGCTACAACAATGAAAGTATGGTTTTTTGTTTATTATGTGGCTAGTTGCAATGGCCTAAAACTAGTGTTTCATTTTTGAGAGCTTATGTACCCCCTGAATATTCACTATTGCCAATGTACCGCAAATTGCAAATACGAAAAGTATGGTTTTTTGTCAATTTTAGAAGCTCGGACCCCAACAATGAAAGGTTGTATATTACTTAACAATGAGAAAGATCACGGTAATGCTTCACATAACCAGGATCAATATAAAAGATGATGAATAATACACATTACAACTATTTCACCAAATATTTAGTATCTACTTAAAAATACGATGACAACAACAACAACAAAAACAAATGCTCATCCCAAATTCTTTGGGTTTTCTACATGAATCCTTATTTTCCATTCAGTTCTATAACGGGTCATCTCCTCCATTACGTTCACTGCGATCGTAATCCTTCTTAACTGCTTAATTGCTGCCAACCAAGTTCTTTTAGGTCTAGGTCTACTTCTCTTTGCCCCCATTAACTATAATATTATCATTCTCCTAACCGGCAGTCTTCGTCATCCATGACCAACCCATCTCAATGGATTCTCTCCTATTATCCTCAATAGGAGCAACTTCTCATCTTCTACGAATACACTTGTTTCTTATCCTATCTCAGTGTATATCTACACGACTACCATAACATTCTCATGTTTACTACACCACTTTTTTGTCCACGGAACACTCTCTAATTATTGTCAATATTAATAAATCAGCAGCACAATTTAATGCTAACAACAACTTCAAAAAAAAAATATATCCTTCACCTCCACGTGATGCTACGGAGCTCAATGGAGTCGCTCTCCATCGCGACTCTCTCCGCCAACTCCCTCATCTCCTCGCAGTAGAACAAGCAGACGCTCTTCTTCGATCCCTTCTGCATCAGCGACGCCACCGAGGGCACCGCCGTCCCCGCCATCAGAGACTGCGACGAGCTCCGCGCGATGTGGACCCGGCCTCCGCCGCTGACGCATTCCGATGAGAGATCGAAGCTCGCGAGCTCCGACCGGATCGATCTCAGATTTCGATTTGGGATCGAGAGTGAAGACCGAGAATTTAGGGGTTTCGAATTGGGGATTTTAGGGTTTGGGTTAGGGTTTGGGTTCTGGTATCGGACGGCCGCCGCCATCTCCCGCTAAATCCGGCGATGTACCTACTACTCCGCTTGTGGAGATCTTTTTGAAAGGATTGATTTTGAGGAAAACTTTAGCGTATTAGGCCTTGTCTTTTTTACTATTTTCATTTAACAATTTGCTGTTACTTATCCAAGGACGTGTATTTATTCCTTTTTTTTTAAAAATATTCATATTAATTAAGGGTTATTTGGCCATATACCCCTAAAATCTTCTATAATAGCATGGTTGCCGATATACCATCAAATCTTTCCTAATTGCATATATACCCCCTGAATATTCACTATTGCCAATGTACCCCGAATCTTTCATAATTGTGTATGTACCCCCAAATCCTCATAATTGTCCTCACCGATCTGTTGGAGCTTCTCCTCTTGATAAACATCACCTGCGGTTATTTTAAGTATTTTTAAATTTTATCTAATGATTTAACAAAATAGTAAGGTGCATTAGCAATTATGAGGATTTAGGGGTAAATATGCAATATGGAAGATTTGAGGAGTATATTGGTAATTATGAATATTTAGGGGGTAAATACACAATTATGGAAGAATTGAAGAGTATGTTGGTAATTATGAATATTTAGGGGGTAAATATGTAATTATGGAAAACTAGGGGGTGTATTGGCAATTATGAAGATTTGGGATAAATATGCAATTATGAAAGATTTAGAGGGCATATGCAATTAAGGGCTACTATAATATATTTACTGTGATAAGTACAGGTGAAGAGTTAAGGGGTTGCCTGCTCTCTGTCATTGTCTTGTTTGGTCATGTTAGCCTCTCACATGAAAAATTTTCGTATGGGTTTTTCTATTAGGTAGTGTGTCATTAAGGCAAATGTTAAGAAGCATTAAATGCTTTTCAACTACTTTTTAATTACCTCTATTAACATAGATAGATATGTAAAGTTTAATGATTTTTTTTTCAACTCAAATTGGTAATTTTTAATCATGTGCATGCAAAAACATAATACATTGAAAAAGTTTCCGTTGGGGCGGGTCCATGACATTAAATATGCACTTAAGAATGTAAATCATTGGATCTATGAACGAATCCCAAAATCTAATAATCCAAAAGTTTATATTCATTTGGTGCTCATTTAATGTCATGGAGCTGGGTGCACTTGATACTTTTACTAATACATTATAATAAAAATAAATCATAACTATTAAATAGGTACGCATTCTTTTATGATAGTGGAAGTAGTTGGAAACTCTTTTCGTATTTGCAATTTGCACTCAAAAAATTTTGCAATCTACCAAATGCACCATACAACCACTTTGTAATATACATCCCAAATTTATTAAGGGGTTATTTGGTTGATGAAAATAGGGCATAAAAATAAATTTTGCAGTCAAATTTCTATCTTCATTGTTTAGTAAGCAATAAGTTTATAGAAAAAGATAATTTTACATGTGTTGTCAAAGAGTTACATAATTTGTTGAGGTCAACTTGCAACAACAAATGTTGCAAAGTCCTTGCACTAGCTTTAAAAAGTAAAAATTAGTGCCACACTCTCATGTTAGTTGTTCCAACTCAGCAAATATAGCTTTTTTTTTTCACTAGCTAAAACGAACACCTGATTTACCATATACTTGCGCAACAAAATATGCAAAACTAACATTTTTACAATTTATCAGACTTTGAAAATAAATTTCTACAATAAAATCAAGATATAGAAAACAATGGATTTGAACTTGATTGCCTACAACAAATGAAATATTTTTTGAATTTAAGTTTTTTAAATAACTCCAATTTAGACTTTGGACAAATTTTCATTTTAGACCATTTTATAAATTTATTTGTAAAAATGACCTATTTCAGATGATTTGATTTACCCGCCACCACCGCTAAAACCGGGTCGAAAATTGCAAATAAAGTTCGAACTTCACGGATTTAAAACTCGCGGAAGTTTAGTGACCGATTACCATCCCTAAGTGGCTAGGCTAGGAAGTTGGAAAAATACGCCCAAACTTCACGGGATTTCAAATCCTGTGAAAATTAGGGCAAACTTTACGGGATTTGAAATCCCGTGAAGATTGGGCACAACTTCACGGGATTTCAAATCCCGTGAAGTTGCGGGCGGAACCTGCAGAGCTGAATTTTCTTCGCTGTTTACGTTCACGGATTTGAAAACCCGTGAACCTATAGACCCCACTGCTAACGCCATAACTCTCTCTATCTCTCTCTCTCTCTCTCTCTCTCTCTCTCTCTCTCTCTCTCTCTCTCTCTCTCTCTCTCTCTCTCTCCTCTCTCTCTCTCTCTCTCTCTCTCTCTCTCTCTCTCTCTCTCTCTCTCTCTCTCTCTCTCTCTCTCTCTCTCTCTCTCTCTCTCTCTCTCTCTCTCTCTCTCTCTCCTCTCTCTCTCTCTCTCTCTCTCTCTCTCTCCCCGTGCTCTCTCTCTGGGTTGGAGTTCAAATTTAGGGCTTCATCAAAATTTTGGTAAAATTTTTAAACTTTTGTTTCTTATCCTAAATTTTTACTTATTCTCACTATGTTATCATAATAACTTGTTTTAGTTTAGATTTTAGAATAAATTTTAATTTATTTATGACTTTTGTGAAGGAAAAATAAAGAAATTTGTATATGAAGTTAGATGTGAAATTAGGAAAAATTGTAAATATTAGTGTATTATTTTTCAATTTTTAAAAGTGAATATTGTTTAAATTATTTAAATTAGGGAATTGTAAAAATTAGGGAAATGAAAATGTTAAGGTTTGATCTATGGTAAAATTTATGGATGTGTAATACTATTTGATATTGGAATTTTTATTTCTCAGAGGTAACGATGAACGTCGAATTGTAATTCTTTGTTCGTATGATGGGAAGATTAAGTATCTCGAGAATAATATGCCCGTATATGAAGGAGGTGTGATGAAACCGTTGTTTATATCCAAAGCATGTACTTTCGATGGATTGGCTAATGACTTACACAAACTTACATTAACAAATCCACGTGAGTATCACCTCAACGTGATTTGCAATTATCCCGTTTCGGGAAACAGAACAAGTGGCATTCAAATCTCAAGTGACTACGATATGAGTCTCATTGGAATATTGAATGACGAGAAGCGTTCGGTGAAATTATTTATTGAAAAACATGACAGAAATTTAGGCAAAACGGTGAATCAGGACGGAGTCTACTCTCGCATGTTAGAGGATCTTGAAGTTGACTCGACCGGTTTTTATCTCCGCAACGGGATATAGGATGGACACAGTCACAAGACTTTAGCGGTCCTTCACTTGTGAGAACTTCAAGCGTCTTCGATCATAACGCTCCCGATCAAGATATAAGGCCTTCCATAGGAGTGATGATAGAAGATGAGAATGCAAGTATTAAATCCGAGGATGATGACGAAGAGGATGGCTTACAGATTAAAAGCATGACATGTGTGATAGATCGTGATGAAGGGGACAACCAATTAATTGACCGATGCTATTCTAACAATGAGTACGTCGTATTAGAGGATCCGCCGCCCGATGAACGTCATGGAGATGGATGGATTGATGACTCCACAATGGAAAATATTTCCATTGATCCAAATTTAAATGACGATACACAAGGCGACGACTTCTCATTCAAAGAGGGCGATCTATTTGAAAGTAAGGGGAAATTGATTCATGCGCTTCGTTTGTGGGTCATAAAAAAGTTATCAAGTTTAGGCAGACGAAAAGCAATGCAACAAGCTATAATGTAGTTTATTTTTATAACAAAGATAGTGAGCAAGAAGATGTTGGTGGTCACCACGACGGAAATACAAAGTGTCCTTGGAAGCTTAATTCACGCTTGGGGGTAAGAGTAGGCGGGCAATTTAAAATAACACACTACAACGGAGTTCACACATGTAGCAATCCTCGATTAGAGATGAATCATAAACATGCGTTCTCCTCTTTCATATACCGATTGATTATGCATAAACTAAAGGAGGATCTCGATCTAAGGCCAAAGGATATTCGTATTTTAGTGCGTCAAGAGACCACCTTGGACATGTCATACAACAAGTGTTGGAATGCTCGGAGGAAGGCGATGATAAAAATATTCGAAGATTGGGACAAATCTTATGAGATATTACCACATTATCTTGAAGCTCTCAAAAAAAAAATCCGGGGACAATGTACAAAGTATCATCGGATCCCGTTGACAGCGGAGATAGACGATTCACGGGGGTATTTTGGGCTTTTGGGCCTAGCATCAAGGGATTCAATTATTATCGTCCTATTCTTAGCATTGATGGAACCCACTTATACGGTAAATATAAAGGCGTTCTGCTCGTTGCAACCGGAGTAGACGCGGATGGCGGTTTATTTTCGTTGGCCTTTGCAGTGGTTGATGTTGAAAATACTGAAAATTGATCATGATTTTTTGCATGTATTAGATATCATATACCTAGTGTGCGAACGCGATCAATTACATTTATATCTGATAGGATGAAAGGAATTCTAAGAGCACTCCAATAACATTTTCCATCACCTCATCAACATCGCTATTGCTTACGATATATTAGGGAAAACTTCAAGAGGAGGCATAGACAAGTGCATCTCCAAAATCTTCTTTGGCAAGCTGGATGTGCACCAGAAAAATTAGTTTATGAGCAACTACGGGAGAAGATTAAGTCCATTTCACAAGCTGCACATGATTGGATTGAAGATAGTTTGGGTCCGAATATGGAGATTTTGGGGACTTTTTATCAAATTAGAATAGAACTAGGGCCTAGTACACAAAAACCAAACCAAATCTCCACATTTTTCAAAAAAGGAAAAAAAAAGAATTTCTCGCGGAAGAATAAAATCATTAAAATACTGACGACGATAGCTGCCAAACTTCATCCTGCCTTCCGTACAAACAAACTCCTCACATAAAGACAAACTAATCTCAGCCGCCCACCTGTTAGCCACCAGAGGGCCCCGCAAAATCAACGGCCTGTTGCCCGCCCACTTTTTTTTTCCCTATAAGTAGAGAGAGTTTCCTCTTTTGCTCACTCGACTCTCTCCACTCTCTCTCTCTCTAAAAATGGCGGGAGGCGCTGCCGGCGTTCTTCCGCCTCATCCAACGCCGGGCGACCGCTGGGACGTCGAATACTCCCGCTTCTTCAACTATCCTAAGCGACTTCCGGCGGTCTCCGGCGGCTCTCCTCGCGGTTGCCTTCATCGGCTGCCGAAGAGAAAGATCCAGAACAACGGCAACTGGATCCTCGCCGAGTCTCCCGCCGTCCTCAGAATCGTCAGATCTGGCGCTGGATCGATCCCCGTCCTCTCGATCTCCGTCGTCGGGATCGTCGTCGTAAGTCACCGCGATCTCTTCGCTGTAGATTTTTAGGATTCCGATGCTATTTGAAAATTTCATCCATTAGTTTGGTCGATAGGTTTGATTCGTTCGTTTGTGGGTGTCATTATTATGTATTCTGCTGTAGATTATGATTAGTCTCTGAGCTCTCTGTTCTAGAGTTTCTTGATGAGTTTTTTTTAATCTTAGAATATTGTTTTTTATAATACCGATGCTTGACCTTATTTTACTTTTTTAGGTTTTTGTTGTTATTAGAAAATTTTCATGTTCTTTTTTATTTAATTTTTACATTATTTTGTTTAGATTATTCTACCTGTCTACGATCTCTGTTCTAATTTTGTTGATGAGGTTTTTTTATTTAGAGTTTTATTTTGATAGTTTCGATTTGATTTTTTTTTTTTCATTTTTCCATACGTCATTTTAGTGGATCTGATTTATTCTGGCTGAAAAGAAAAATTAGTAGATGAGATTCTGATTTGAATTTTTATTAAATTTTAAGGTTTCTGTTGCTATTTGAAAATTTTCTTGTTCGTTTTAAAGTTTTTCTAATACTATTTTGTTCGTTTGTGCTTGTTTGGAGTTCGATTCATGCCATTAATCTGTATTTTTGTTTAGATTTTCATTAGTTTTCGCTATCTCTGTTCTAATTTTCTCGATGAGGTTTTTTTATTTAGAGTTTTATTTTTGATAGTTTCGATTTGATTTTTTTTTTTTCATTTTTCCATACGTCATTTTAGTGGATCTGATTTATTCTGGCTGAAAAGAAAAATTAGTAGATGAGATTCTGATTTGAATTTTTATTAAATTTTAAGGTTTCTGTTGCTATTTGAAAATTTTCTTGTTCGTTTTAAAGTTTTTCTAATACTATTTTGTTCGTTTGTGCTTGTTTGGAGTTCGATTCATGCCATTAATCTGTATTTTTGTTTAGATATCATATACCTAGTGTGCTTAACGCCATCAATTACATTTATATCCGATAGGATGAAAGGAATTCTAAGAGCACTCCAATAACATTTTCCATCACCTCATCAACATCGCTATTGCTACGATATATTAGGGAAAACTTCAAGAGGAGGCATAGACAAGTGCATCTCCAAAATCTTCTTTGGCAAGTCGGATGTGCACTTAAAAATTAGTTTATGAGCAACTACGGAGAAGATTAAGTCCATTTCACAAGCTGCACATGATTGGATTGAAGATAGTTTGGGTCCGAATATGGAGATTTTGGGGACTTTTTATCAAATTAGAATAGAACTAGGGCCTAGTACACAAAAACCAAACCAAATCTCCACATTTTTCAAAAAAGGAAAAAAAAAGAATTTCTCGCGGAAGAATAAAATCATTAAAATACTGACGACGATAGCTGCCAAACTTCATCCTGCCTTCCGTACAAACAAACTCCTCACATAAAGACAAACTAATCTCAGCCGCCCACCTGTTAGCCACCAGAGGGCCCCGCAAAATCAACGGCCTGTTGCCCGCCCACTTTTTTTTTCCCTATAAGTAGAGAGAGTTTCCTCTTTTGCTCACTCGACTCTCTCCACTCTCTCTCTCTAAAATGGCGGAGGCGCTGCCGGCGTTCTTCCGCCTCATCCAACGCCGGGCGACCGCTGGGACGTCGAATACTCCCGCTTCTTCAACTATCCTAAGCGACTTCCGGCGGTCTCCGGCGGCTCTCCTCGCGGTTGCCTTCATCGGCTGCCGAAGAGAAAGATCCAGAACAACGGCAACTGGATCCTCGCCGAGTCTCCTGCCGTCCTCAGAATCGTCAGATCTGGCGCTGGATCGATCCCCGTCCTCTCGATCTCCGTCGTCGGGATCGTCGTCGTAAGTCACCGCGATCTCTTCGCTGTAGATTTTAGGATTCCGATGCTATTTGAAAATTTCATCCATTAGTTTGGTCGATAGGTTTGATTCGTTCGTTTGTGGGTGTCATTATTATGTATTCTGCTGTAGATTATGATTAGTCTCTGAGCTCTCTGTTCTAGAGTTTCTTGATGAGTTTTTTAATCTTAGAATATTGTTTTTATAATACCGATGCTTGACCTTATTTTACTTTTTAGGTTTTGTTGTTATTAGAAAATTTTCATGTTCTTTTTTATTTAATTTTTACATTATTTTGTTTAGATTATTCTACCTGTCTACGATCTCTGTTCTAATTTTGTTGATGAGGTTTTTTTATTTAGAGTTTTATTTTGATAGTTTCGATTTGATTTTTTTTTTTTCATTTTTCCATACGTCATTTTAGTGGATCTGATTTATTCTGGCTGAAAAGAAAAATTAGTAGATGAGATTCTGATTTGAATTTTTATTAAATTTTAAGGTTTCTGTTGCTATTTGAAAATTTTCTTGTTCGTTTTAAAGTTTTTCTAATACTATTTTGTTCGTTTGTGCTTGTTTGGAGTTCGATTCATGCCATTAATCTGTATTTTTGTTTAGATTTTCATTAGTTTTCGCTATCTCTGTTCTAATTTTCTCGATGAGGTTTTTAATTTTAGGATTTTATTTTTCATAGTTTCGTTGTTTAACTTTCAATATCTGTTATAAATAAACTTATCATAGTTATGATGATTGAGGGATCTCTGGCTATATATTAGAGTTACTCTCCCTCGGTTTAGCTGATTGGTGTAATTACAAAGTATTTAGGTACGTATTTGAATGTTTGGGCAATTTTGCAGGTGATGATAGTTTGTATTTAGGTTTCTGACTTGATTTCAAATTTTATATTTATATTCTTTGTTCTCTCTCATTATTTTGATAGATTTTCTCTGTTTCTGATCTCTCGGCTTCAGGATTCGTTCTAGAAGTAATGTGCATCAGTGTGCAATGTTTATATTTTCTAGCTCGGTGTCTATCAGGAATCTGGGGAGAATGTTTAATAGCATAATATGAGGGAGTTGTTGTATTTTGCTAATATGGGGGAGTTATTGTATATCTGTATCCTGAACATATATGATTTATTCTCTTGTATGATTTTTTAATTGGGAAACAGGGGCCTTAGCCATTCTATTGAGATGACACTTTCTTGAACAGTTATCTAGCACTTTATTATAAAAAATCAAGTTATGTATGTTCGCGGGGAAAGTTGGTTTGTTATTCATTGCTCGTTTGAATTCGCATGCCTTCGCTGGCCTACAACAAAATTTCAAACAAAGAAAATGCCTTTATTTCAGCGCATAATGAAAACGAAAATTACAACTCTCTTCCTTTTGTGAACAAACACGAGGATCTCTATTTTCCGATCCTCGCTATGGGTTCTTTGCCCGTGTCGGACTTTTGTTCGTCCGCGGACTACCGCGCAATTCGATCCCGGTATAAACCCGGTTCGAACTACAGACGAGGGGCTCGCTTCACGAAGGAAACGGTTACCGAGGGGATCACACTCACGGCGAGAGGATCGCTCAGGATCACACTCACGGCGAGAGGATCACGAGCGGTGAGATCTACAAGGAGAAATCACGCTATCCCCGAGATTAAGACGGCTTAACCTAGAGGGTATCTCAGAGTCCCACCCGAAGTTTTCTTACCCCGCGATTTGTGGATCCGACGTCGATCGACTTGTATCACGGCGTTCTGAACGGCGCTGCTGACGCTCGTGGATCTCGTGGAGAATTCTTCTGAACTCCTCGAAAATCCCGCCAAAGCCAAAGCCAAATCCCAAAATCCAAATTCTCCCATGAGCAAGACCCCCTATTTATACAAAACCAAAGGGCAAGGCTACAAGCCAACAGTGGTTTCGCCACTGGTCGAAGCCACCTGCCGGCCGAGGTGGCTCACCATGGTGGTCGAGCCACCTCTGCCGAGACTCATTAAGTTGAGGTGGCCTTTTGGGCGGAATGGAGCCAATTTGGCCAACCGGTCGGTTTATCGCGGCGTCCGGCCGTTCGCCGCCTTTCCGGACTTTGGCCGATTCTTCGCCGATTCTTCGGTCTTCCGGCTTAGTTTTGCTCGGTGATGTCGCCGTTGTGTTCGAGTCCGTGTCCGATCAACTTTCGTGAGCTCAAACGGTTCGTTTGCATCGACGGACTAAGCACGGTTGATTCCGCCTCGCCAACGCTTTGAGTTTAGCCAACTCGCCTCGCTGAGCTTCGTTGCCGGTTTTTCCACGACGCCGCTTTCATTGCCAGACGCCTCGCCGACTCACTTCATGGGTTCGCTGACCGCTTTATGCGCTTTATACAGAATCACGCCGACGGCGTTCGGTCGCGCCGGATGGATCGTCGGTTGTCAACCCACCGCTTACGAAGTCTTGTTTGGGTATTGATAAGCAATTTCTAACGCCACAGATATTCTCCAAAGCCGCCTCGCCTCGATTCTTGATGAGTCCGGGATGCTTTGACATGATGAGCCCTTCACTCTTTAATTGGCGTGATAGGACTTGTGAATGACCTCGGCGCTTGATCTCTCCATTCCCTTGATCTTTCCGGTGCTTTGTAGGATTGTCAAGGTATTACTGCATCGCATTTTTGCCCGACCGTTGTCGAAATCTCGACCTAAGTCGATAAATGAATTTCTTTTGAGGTTGGCTCCAGTATTTGATTCCTCCAATTCTCTCAGGTTCTCCAGTGCTTTGTAGGATACCTGGGGGTGTTGCGGTGCTGCATTTATTGCTTGACCGTTGTCGGAATTTCAAACTGTAGCTAATTGAGTTCATTTGCCGCTGATGACTCGTGTCGGTGGATTGTCGCCCAATTGACCTCGAGATTCCTCCGCTGATCGGGAATTCTTTGTGGGTCCGAACCGCTGATCGGTGAATCCTTCGTCGGCAACGCGTTGGTTGGCGCCATCTTGCATTACTTCGTTGCGGTGTGTTCATCCACGGTGGGAGGTATTCTTCCCAATTGTTGATTGGTAGCCCCCGCTGTGATACATGAATCGGCACCGATACAATGGGAGGAGTCCTTTCGAGGTAGAGCGTTGTCCGTCGATATAAGCCTCGCCGTAATTTTATCCCTCCTTGAGGTCCCACAAATGAGGAAATTGAGGGTTATCGAAGTTATCCTTAAGAATATGGTAATATTCTCCGTGAACTTCTCGCTAAGAACCGTGAATTAGTTTATACTGTAATCCTATTTGGAGTAGGGCTAGGCGACATGGGAGAATATCTGGAAGATTGAGTCTGCCCGGGCCATTTGTTGATGATTTCGACCATTTGGAGGTTAAGCCCCAAAGTCCACAAGATTTTGAAGTAGCCGGGTTCTCCTCATATATAGAGACAGAGACGGCGGCTGCCTCGACGGCTTGGCAGACGCTATGCTATTACCGACTCGAAGTTCACATGCGCCGAGGCCGTGCATTATTTGGAGACCGTTGTTCTTTGAAGCTTCGTCTTCCGTGGGACACTTTTGGTCTTGTGTCATTCTGGAGAAGCGAGGATAGTAGAGCTCGAACAGGAACCCCAAGCGGCGAGGGAGAGCCTGATCGTCTTGAAGCTGACAAAGGCCAACAAAGAAAAGACTCTCGCGGTCGTGCCCGAGAAATTTGAACTCTCGGGCGTAAGCCGGTTGACATCAAGAAGGAGATCATGAGGCCCTTAATGGCAGCGAGGAGACTTTCGTGGCCGAGGTTCGGAGGAACTTCAACAAGCTTTCCTCAATAAAGTATCCGAAGTTAAAGCAAAACATATTTCGCCCTCTTTTGTGCTCTATTGTGATTCTTTTATTTCGCCGTAAATAATTAACCATAATACTTATAGGATTTTGGCAAACCCTCACCGCCAACGGATTTGATTAGCCTTTACCAACTACCGCTTGAATTGGCTAGCGTATGGATTGTCCAAACTGCTCCGCACGCGACGCTAGGCCGAAAAATGAAACTCTTCTAGACTTGTTGCTATGATATTGAATACATAGGCTTGGTACTTTTACCGCAAGAGATCGCCTACAACGCGCGAGGCGCCGCTTAATCCCTTCTTAGGCTTCGGATGAAATACCCTTAATCGAACTCGTGTCTTCTTCAATCTGATAAAGACTAAACCGCGACGCTGTTAGCGCCGACTTTAGGTTATTGGTCGACTTCACCTTCAACGGATTTGATTAGCCTTTACCAACTACCGCTTGAGTTGGGCTAGCATGTAGATTATCCGAATCCGCTTCTACACACAACGCTGTGCTAAAAGAATGAAACTCTCTTAGACTTAATGCTACGATGTTGAATACGTAGGCTTCGCCTTTATCACTGAATAGACTACCCGGCAACGCTGCGGTGAGGCGCTGGCTTAATCCCTTCTTAGGCTTCGGATAAAATGCCCCGTAATCAACTCGTGTCTTCTTCAATCGGAGAAAGACTAAACCGGCGACGCTGCAGTTAGCGCCGACTTCATCCCTTCTTAGGTTTCGGATGAAATACCCCGAATCGAACTCGTGTCTTCTTCAATCGGAGAAAGACTAAACCGGCGACGCTGCAGTTAGCGCCGACTTCATCCCTTCTTAGGCTTGGATGAAATACCCTTAATCAACTCGTGTCTTCTTCAATCTGATAAAGACTAAACCGCGACGCTGTTAGCGCCGACTTCATCCCTTCTTAGGCTTCGGGATGAAATACCCCAAGATGAATCTTGGCGCCTTCTTTTGACCGGAGAAGGATTGAACCGGACTAAGGTTGATTGAGGTGGGAAAGGAAGAATGTATTCTATTTCCCGAGGGTGGAGAGGAAGGAGGATCTTGTCTCCTATCTCCGGGTAAGGGATGAACAAGAGAGGAAGGTTTTGTATCCTATCTCTTGCCAGTGGAGAGGAAGGTTTTGTGTCCTATCTCCAGGTGCCCACGAATTTGAAATAAGAGAGGAAGGTTTTGTATCCTATCTCTTATTGATGGAGAGGAAGGAGGATCTTGTCTCCTATCTCCTGTAAGGGATGAACAAGAGAGGAAGAATGTATTCTATTTCCGATGAGAAACTAAGAATGGGATCTCCATTTTGAGATTCTTGAAAGATGAGACTAAGAGTGGGATCTCCACTCCAAGAATCTAAGACAAGAGAGGAAGAATGTATTCTATCTCCGTGTAAAATGTGGGAAAGGAAGAATGTATTCTATCTCCGTGTAAAATGTGGGAAAGGAAGAATGTATTCTATTTCCGATGAGAAACTAAGAATGGGATCTCCACCCGAGAATCTTGGAAGGGTACGGATAGCTTTCGCTTTTGTAGGATTGCAACTGCATTGAAGTGGACCTCTCGCTCGTGGAAGGAATCGAGAGGGATTTTGCCGGTGGTTGGACCAAGAAGATTTTAGTGGGCCCACCGCCAATGAATTTGATCGGTGAGAGAATTTTGGAGGAAAACACAATAACTTAGGGTTATCCTCATGAAAATGAGTGAGATATTCTCTGAGGAATTTCCCATCAAAATGGGTTATCCTGAATATACTAAGGATAGTATTTTTTCAGAAACTTCCCATTTATCGGCATTAATTGCCGGTCGCCATTCTGTGTGATAAGGCGATATGCACCGTTTGAATAGACCGTGTCTATTATAAACGGTCCTTCCCATTTGGGTTCGAATTTACCTTTCTTTTAGAGGTGAGGATTATCGGTCGTCTGGCGGGGGCGAGATCTCCCTCCTTAAAGGTTCTCTGTCG
This sequence comes from Asparagus setaceus, assembly GCA_012295165.1. Lineage (NCBI taxonomy): Eukaryota > Viridiplantae > Streptophyta > Magnoliopsida > Asparagales > Asparagaceae > Asparagus > Asparagus setaceus. The sequence goes on along the minus strand of CM022709.1, from coordinate 5,024,978 downwards.
AACTTTCTTGTTGAAAGCCCTCGACATTCTAGCTTGATAGAACTCAATGCATTGTTGAGCCTCCAGGCGCTTCTCATCTAACATCTCAAGCTCTTCGAGACGTTTTTGATGTTGTTCTTCGGTCGTCATCTCTGTTGCAAGGCGGCGAAGTGGCGGAATCTGGATTTCCAACGGAGAATCGCTTCACACCCGTGACCGAGAGTACGGGTCGCCCCGTTGGCGACGCATCAGCAGCGATATGCCCGTGAGCGCCCGAAGTTTATCATCCCAGCCTCGCTTGTTATTCTTCACAAGCTTCGACAAAATCTTGATGATCGTCTTGTTGAACGCCTAACCCATTTGTCGCCGGATTATAGGTCAGCCGACGACATCTTGTATCTTGAATTTCTCGCAAAACCCGATAAAGGAATTGCCGATGAATCGGGGACCGCTGTCATGCACGATCCGTTTGGGACACCATGTCGATAAATGACATGGTGTTTGATGAATCGACGACGGTACTCGCCTTTGACCTCTTTTAGTGGGATTGCTTCACCACTTGGAGAAGTAGTCGGTGATCGCTAGAATAAACCGATCTCCTTTAACCGACGGAGGAAAATGGGACCTACAACGCCCATTCCCCATGTCTCGAATGGCCGTGATGTGGCCGGGATGCAAATGTCCGCCGATGCATATAATTCGCGTGAATCTGACACGCATGACATTTCCGAGCGTACTCGACTGCATCATTAATCATCGTGGGCCAAAAGTAGCCCATTCTCCGATTCGATCGTAGAGTTTGGGACCAGTCAGGGCACCACATTCACCTTCGTGTGCTTCCGAAGGACCTCTTACGCCTCTTTGTTTGAGAGGCATCGAGTAAAGACCATCGCACTCCACGCATATAGCATCCGGTTTCGTGTCGTAAAGAATCTTGAGCTCTTCACGGATTGATTCTTCTCCTTCACGCCTTCCGTAGAATACCATGTAAGACGTAATCGATGATAGGAAAGCGCCAATCTCGGGGCTCCAACTTGGTTTGGGTTGCGTGTACTTCTTTGGTAACTACCCCCTTACCTTCTTGTGCCTCATCGTATAATGGTACGAAGAGTTGGTGAGTCCTGACCGTAACTAGTTGCTCGGTCTCGGAAGGTTGTGCTAACGACACAGCTAACGCCGCCAGTGCATCTGCGTGAGCGTTTTGGAGGCGTGGGATATATTCGATGAAGAATCCTTCGAATGAGTCCGCCATTTCAACAGCTATCTGATGATAGGGGATTAGATCCGGATTCCTGACTTCGTAGTCACCACGAACCTGCTTAACTATCGGGCCAGAATCTCCATACGCCGAGGTATTCGACCCCGGCTCTTTGGCGAAGCTAAGTCCGATAAGTAGCGTTGTATTCGCTACGCTATTGGAACAGGTTCGTGAGTGAATACGACGGGCATGACATGATTCCCGGAAATCAAGACAACTCCGACTCCAAATGAGATTTTAGAACGTCCGGGTACTTGCTACATTAGTGGCTCGAGAGGCTCACAAAATACAATCGCCATATTTGTTGGTGCGATGTAGTGTTGACTTCAACTTCATCCCGAGATCATCATATAGCTTCATCTGCGTCCGTTGTCGGGTTGGCGACCAAGAGATCGCAAATCGCTTGTCCTTTGACCGACTTTTGTTGTTTGAAGTGCAAGTCATATTGGGACAAGAGCAAGACCTATTTCGCCAAACGCCAACTCATTGAAGCCGTTTGGGTCATAAATATTCGGACCGGATTTACGCTAGAGATAACATAAATCGCCCGTCCGACTAAATAGTGTCGCATTTTTCAATTGCGAACACTAATGCAAGGCACCGCTTCACCATTGGGTATCGAGACTCGCCACCACCAATGTTCGCTCGTAATACATCGCCGCTCGCGGATCATTGCCGCCGCCCCGCGAGTAAGGCGCTTAACGAGTGATCCGCTGCCTTGACGTAGATCAAAAATGTTTTCCGATCGCGTGCAACAAGAACAGAGGTTTAGCGAGATACGATTTTATCTCTTCAAACGCCGACACGCGCCGCCCCAAATAAACGACACGCCTTCTTGTTCAACTTGGAGAACGGCCGCACTTCCTGATAGGTTCGATATGAACCGCCGGATGTACGCCAATCGCCCTTGTAACCCCTCGAAGTTCTCTCGCATTTCTGAGGTTGCAACTCTTGAATGGCCTTCACTTTGTCGATCGACGTGGATTCCTTTGTCGCGACGACGGCCGGGAACTTGCCACCGACATCCCAAGGAAGGATTTGGTAGGGTTCATCTTTAGTCGATGAGTCCGCATGAGCTCAATACCGCTCTAAGATCTTTGATGTGATCTCTTATTACGCTTTTCACGACCAAGTCATCGACGTAGCATTCGACCGCTTTTCCTGAGATGATCCCGAAAATTTTAGTCATCGCCACGGTATGTTGCCGGGCGTTTTAAGCCGAACGGCATGACCGTAGCAAAATATACCGATGGGTGTTCTCAACTGTGTTTCAAGCGCCATCGGGTGCATCTTGATTTGGTTGTACCTCAAAAGCCATCCATAAAGGACATCCTCTCAATCCACATGTATTGTCAACTATAACGCCGGTGATCGCGAGGGAAATCATCCTTTGGGCAAGCAAAGATTTAGGTCTCAGAGTCCATACGCATCCTAATCGAACCATTCTTCTTCATGACCGACTATATTCGCCACCCAATCCGGTGTTGAATTTCCTCGATGAATCCCGATTCTATGAGTTTCTTTACTTCGCCTCACGACGTCAGGATTTGTGGACGAAACCGTCTTTGCGATTGCTTGACAGGTTTGACATCCACGTTGATGTTGAGGCGATGTGTCGCCACATTAGGGTCGAGTCCTGGCATATCCTCGTAGCTCCAGGCAAATACATCGATATATTCCCTGATTAGGGCGATTAACTCTTCCTTTTCTTCCGAGGGAAGAGTATTACTGATGTTTATGAGCTTAGGATGCTCCTCATCACCCATATTAACCTGGACTACCTCGTCCTTAGTGGGGGGTTCTCTTTGTTCGAATCTATCCCCAAACTGCTCTCTGAGTTGATGGATTCATGGGTCTTCCCATGTTGGCATATCTTCATCACCCTCAATAGTAGCAGGATCGACCGTAGCCATATTTGACATCAAAGCCTTGAAAGCTTCTCCGAGGCCGGTGTCGTAATCCCAAGCCAAGAATCGCACGAATGTCCGCCTCCCTTATCGTGGATTATCATCAATTAGCCATGAGCATTCATCTTCCGAGGAGGATTCGTATCCCAATCCCCTTCAATGCATAGTAGTTATCCCGCTTCCCTTTTGGGACATATGCCGCTTAGGAGGGACTCGAGGACCTCACCAAACATAGACCTTCTCCTTGTGTTAAGTCGCACTCCCACTTCTTCATGATACCTGTCTCTCGACTATATCCAATGTGTTGAGGATAGGCCCGTTGTCATCTTCATCTTCTTCTAAGAAATGATTCGCTGGAACCGTGATCTCCTTTTCCGTGAAACCAAGTCTTTTTCACTACTTGATCTTCGTGGGATGACGAGTGTTGTCCCAAAGGAGTCTTGGAATTGCTTTTGTGTAAAGCAAGAAGACCGAAGTTGGTAAGTGCAACTCGATCGTTGTATAAACCTCGCCATTACATCATTCAAAGACAAAGGGTACTCTAAATCGCCATTTATTGATTCATCGGCAATTTGCCAATTACAATGTTCATCCGACGATTCTTCATCGCCAAGATTGATTACAAGGGTACAATGTCATTTAAAACAAAACCACCACTATAATCAAGCCCGCTTCGTACGCCTTCTTCACCGCTGTCCGTGCCTTGGGCCGATGATTCGCCGACTCATTACCGTAGAGGAGAGAATCAAGAAATAATTCTCCACCCCTTAAACGGCCGCTTGTCCGCGACCACCGCCTTGACCTCATTATTCGTGTCTACATATTTGAGACACCGATGAAGAGTAGATGGGACTATAACGCTACCGTGGATCCAAGGTCGCCCCAACAATAAGTTATAGGAAGTCTCGCCAATCACATAGCAGTGACTTCGACTTTAAGTCCCCATTTGGCACTTTATCCGGATCTTACCAAGCGCCGAGACTACCGGTGTTAAACCCATAGATCATTGTGCTCGCTGATGCCACCATCGCGGGATTCCAAGGTGATACATGAGGCGCAGGGCATGATGCTCATTAATGAACCCGGATCGACTTGGATCCGTTAACTTCACCGAGCCGATATACCCGTGAAGTATAGCGCCTATCGTGTTTGAATCTCGCCTCGCATATCCTCCTTTGTAAAAGTAATGCGGGAAGTGCTTGGTTGCCAAGTTGCATTGTTGTGCGATTTTTCCTAATCGGCTTGATCTCGAGTGAGGAACACCTCGTAATCGCCGAGCTTCTTGTAGAGCTTCCTGCTCTTTGACAATCGGAGCAACTCAGAGAGTTATTCGCCGGATGTTCGCCACCGGGCCATGACGTCAAACGGTATGGAAAGTTCGATGTCCTCGGCCTATCCTCACAATCGGGCGATTGAATCGGACCGCCGGAGTTGAGCTTCCCGGTCCGAGGTCAAGCTTCTCCTTTGCTTCAGCTTGCTTTCTTTAGCAACCGTCATTGTTGTTCTTTCTCTCAGACGAGTGAGAGGAGTCGTGGTCACCCCCACCGACAAGTTGTCTTAGCATTTGGGTTTGAGCCTCCTGATACTTGTAACTATATTCGTGTCCGCTCCTAGTAGCGAAGACTTCAGCCTCCTCTTCGTGAAATTGGAAGGTGGCTACTTTCTCATCATTCTTCTCTCGAATTGCCGGGCAAAGATGGCATAGCTTGCCTTTTCCCTTGGACTTCTTTATGGTCGAGGATGTAGTCCATCGATCGCCTTCCAAAGAAGTCGTGGTGGACCCAAAGGATTTCTCCGCTTGTCGTCAGCGGTATGAGCCCCTTCTTACGCTGTTCGTGAGGATCTTCATTCACCATCTTCATTCCTACCTTCACAACCGGCGCTTCGGTTGAACTAATCCAAGGAACTGATCCGCTTATAGAGACCGTGATTTGCTCCCACCTTCTTATCTTTAGAGAGTTTTGGAGTAATGACTCCAACATCGATCAAGGCCTCAATCTTATCCTTGAGATGGTAGCGTAACTTTGTAGGATGATGTACCGCCTCGCGGTAAGCACAAGATTTCGATTCAGAACCTTGTTTGCCTCCTCTTGGTTTACAATCGGGGCAACCGGATTTTGTTGTTTTCCGTAAGGTATTTGAATATGCCCGAACTTCCTCGCCTTTGAACGAGTAGGTCTTGGGGAACCTCGAACCGGATGGTTTCGGTTCTCGAGCTTGTTGGCGCCATTGAGGTCGCGATTGCCGTGGTGCACGCTTGTTGCGACCGCCGCTGTGGTTGCGCTCGAACGCTTGATTAGCGCCCACGACTTTGCCGGCGCTTTACCTTTGCCACGGGGACAAAGTTCGCTTGTGAGCATCGACCATAGTCGACCTCTCTCCGCTTTCCTTCTCGTGAATCGCCGGCTTGCTCTCCACGATCCTTAAATCTTTCCGTGTCTCTGACGGCAGCTCCCATTGCTTCCAACACGCCCAATGACAAGTTGCTATGACAAGTTTGAGAATGAACTTCTCCGTTATCGGTCTCGCAATTCATTGCCTTATTTCAACCTCTTGACGGTTATCCATCAAGCTTCGCTCTTTCGCTTTCGTCCAACAAAGAACCGATGGATACCTCTGTCATCGCCGAAGAAATTGGTGAGAAACATGGCCTCCATATCATCCCGCCTATTAACGCCTCGGTTTGAGACGGCGGTACCAATCGGCAGCCCACGAAGGGTGCCAACGAATGACCGAACCATCAAGGGCTCGCGTCGAGATAACGCCAGATGAGACTTGAAGTAGATCAAGGCCGAGTGGGCGATCCCTTCCGCCAAACGGTGTAAAGTTGATGAGGTTGAATTTTGCCTGATACGGATTGATTCCCACTCCCTTGGGTAAGGACATGGTATACCCGTTTTCTTTACCTTCGAGCGGAAATCAAAGTATTGATTTTGCTCTCGAGGTCTTTTATTTTTCATTTTCCCTACGCCTCCGCTCGTAAACTTGGGGAGGAACGACAAGCAGTTATCGCTAGCGCTTTGCCGAAAGCAAAGATGATCATCTACGCCCGCCTTCTCTCACCGCGGTCGCTATCCGTTAAATTGACATTATTGCGACGACTGCTCGCTTGGCGGTTTATTATCGCCGATTCGCTGGTCATGCATTGCTCTCATCCGCCGCATGGCCGGTTCCATCTCAAGCTTAAAGTCGTCCTTTTGCTTGGTTAGGGCCTCTTCAAGCATTCGGGACACTTGATCCGCTACGATCATGAACGCCGCAAGGTTGTCCTATGCCGAAGTTGTATTATCGGAAGCCATTGCGGAGCCGCGATCCGACACTTCATCATCTCGAGGGTAATCCTTCGCATCTTGCGATAATTGGGTCGTTTAACAGCTCCGACCGCAATCGAAGTCATTCGCTGCGATGCCCCGAACGCATGTGACGACGCCCCTCGCTGGTCATATTGATGGTAACACTCGCATTCATCACCCCGAGGCTTCATCTCTTTTGGCGAAAGTGTCTTGACTTGGTTCGCATTCTCGCCGAGCCTATCAAAACCGACGCTTTTCCGGAGTCGCTTTAGCGCAATTGCACTCGATAACACCGCTTTGATCGGGCTTCGAGCACAAGCAAGGCATGTTTGATTCGGGCGCTCTTTCGATTTACTCAGACTTCAAAGACGATAGTACAACTCGCCGGCATGAATACCGAGCAACCTATCGTGGTTGGCACGACTTCTCGTATAACGCTGTCATCGCCGATGCGAGCGCCTCCTTCGAGAACAAACAGCCTTTCATAAGTCACCCGCCGCAACGCGACGCCAGCGAGTGTGATTCTTCGACGCTCTCTGACTTCGATTTGAAGCCCGCGCGAAAGCAACCGCAGGTTTCTTCTTATCTTTGTGGGTACGACCCTCAGATAGGAGTGACCCGCGATTCCTTTAACGGACCTAGGCGATCCTTGACGGTAAGCCCGCCGGTCGGCGAGAGTTAGCTTCACGAAGTTCGCACGACGGAGGTGACTTCGTGTCAACGGCACTTTGCCGAGGTGCTCACAATTTCGATTTGAGCACGGAGCGTGAGTTGGCTCGCCGCGAGCTAGGCTTGATGTTGGTTCGCCGGTTGAAGCCTCGACGGACTTGGGCTTCCAAGCTAGCCGATTTGTCGACGACTTCTGGCCTCCCTCTTCAACTCGCGGGCTTGTTGCACCAAAGCCCGTGTTTGCGCTGGGAGCGCGCTCTCGGATATCGCTCGCGCGGAACGATTCCGCTTGACTCGACCCATTCGCTCGTCACGTACCGTAGGAATCGGCTACGATCTCGACTTCACCGAGTCAACTTGATCTTAGATCCGCCATAGCGACCCCATCCATTGATTCTTTCGCCTGGCTAATTGTTTCGCCAGCGCCGACGCCGCCTCGACGCTCTCTTGAGAGAGTCACGACGCCATTGGCGGAATCGACCTCGCGGAAGACAGGGGTTCTCAAGGTTTGGCCGTTGTTAGGCCGGGAACCACCGTTGTCCGCAGCCTTGACGGCGGTGGTGGTGGATTTTCGCCCGCACTGAGGCCGATCGGGTCTTCCTTGCGCCGAGACCATCTTGGACTTGCGGGGAACCGGATCTCGACGAGGAGGAGAGGTATTCTTCATACTTCTTCGGTCGAACTCAACTCGACTCTCCTCGATGACCGGATCGGATCCGCTGGTTATACACGACGCTTCTTTGTTGAAGCCGCTGGCTCCCACCGTGGTCGCCAGCCTTGTTCGCGGGAAAGTTGGTTTGTTATTCATTGCTCGCTTGAATTCGCATGCCTTCGCTGGCCTACAACAAAATTTCAAACAAAGAAAATGCCTTTATTTCAGCGCATAATGAAAACGAAAATTACAACTCTCTTCCTTTTGTGAACAAACACGAGGATCTCTATTTTCCCGATCCTCGCTATGGGTTCTTTGCCCGTGTCGGGACTTTTGTTCGTCCGCGGACTACCAAGCAATTCGATCCCGTATAAACCCTGCCTCGAACTACAGACGAGGGCTCGCTTCACGAAGGAAACGGCTACCGAGGGGATCACACTCACGGCGAGAGGATCGTCATGGGATCACACTCACGAAGGAGAGGATCGCCGAGCGGTGAGATCTACAAGGAGAAATCACAGCTATCCCCGAGATTAAGACGGCTTAACCTAGAGGGTATCTCAGAGTTCGACCCGAAGTTTTCTTACCCCGATTTGTGGATCCGACGTCGATCGACTTGTACTCGCCGCGTTCTGAACGGCGCTGCTGACGGCTCGTGGATCTCGTGGAGAATTCTTCGAAACTCCTCAAAATCCCGCCAAAGCCAAAGCCAAATCCTCAAATCCCAAAAATCCAAATTCTCCCTATCGAGCAAGACCCCCTATTTATACAAAACCAGCAGGAGGCTACGCCAACGTGGCTCACCACTTGCTGAGCCACCGGGTTGTTGCCGAGGTGGTTCGGCCAAAGTGGCCGAGCCACCTTGGCCAATTTGGCCGAGGTTTACGCGGCGCCCGCCGCTGCCGCTTTTTCCGCCGACTCCGCCGATTCTTCGCCGATTCTTCGGTCTTCCCGCTTAGTTTTGTTCTGATGTCGCCGTTAGGTTTGAGTCCGTGTCCGATCAACTTTCGAGCTCAAACGGTTCGCTTGCATCGACGGACTAAGCACGGTTGATTCCGCCTCGCCAACGCTTTGAGTTTAGCCAACTCGCCTCGCTGAGCTTCGCTGCCGGTTTTCCACGACGCCGCCGCTTTCATTGCTCAGACGCCGACTCACTTCATGGGTTCGCCGACTCGCTTTATGCGCTTTGCGGCGAATCACGCCGACGGCGCTCGGTCGCTGGCCGGATGGATCGTCGGTTGTCAACCCACCGTTTACGAGTCTTGTTTGGGTATTGATAAGCAATTTCTAACGCCTACAATGTAGTTTTTCTGAAATTTCAACTTTGTTTATTCTCACCGCAGGAGGAGCATTTTGTTTCCAATCTCCACTTTTCGTGGCCGCAGATCTCCTGCGTTGCTCAGTGCCCAATCAGAGGAAGCAGGGCAGTGTTCCTGAGTTACAGGGATGGATCCGGACAGGCAAGGGTTTATACTTCATCTTTTAGTCAGTACTTGTTTAGTACTTGGTCTAGTCGTGGCACAATTGTCGGAGAAAAGGGAATTGCTTACCACAATTTATTAATGGGGTTTTTTTTTTTGGGTTGGGTGGGGATTGAGTCACACAACCAGCTGAATATAGCCATTTAATGTTGCCAACAATGCGCTCATGCTACGTGAGATGTATGCTGTTGGTTAAGCTGGTATTGTGCGAATTGCTTCCAAGCTCAAATACCAAAATAATAATAATAATATATATGGTCATTTGTATACTCCCATCACTTAGAAGCCCATTAAAAGTTCTTTGGACCTATAAAGTTGATCAGTATGGAGCCATTTTAGTTCTCTCATCAGTGTGGAAATGTCCAGTCAGTTTATAATATGAACATACAAACACGACAACAACAAAACTTTTATATGAAATTTTTAGGAGCCCGTACATGACATGGTCTTCCATTCAGATTTGTTAAGGGTTATCTCATTTATTACACTATTACTATCATATTTCGTAGTTGCTTCTAATCAAACTCTCTTAGGCCAACCTCTAGTTCTCCTTGCTCTATTAGTTGTAATCTTATTCATGTCTCCTAATTGGTGCATTTAGTGGCCTCTATCGTACATTGCCAAACCATCATAATGGATTCTCTCTCATTTTATCCTCAGTAGGAGCAATTTCTAATATCACACGCACTCATTTCTTATTGTATCTTTTAGTGCATATCACATGTCTATCATAACATTCTCATTTCTTCCACGCTTAATTTTTCATAATTTGCCAACATTCTAATCAATAAAGTGCTGTTGTCTTTACAGCTATCATATAATTTCTTTCCGCTTCAATTCCATAGATAATCTATGATCATATAGAACTCCATAAACATTCGACTTTTGTCATCGGATTTGATGGAGTTTTATACTCAGTATTCTCAATATCTATAGATTTTCATCTACCCATTCATTTTGCTGTAAACAATTTATATTTATATTTCTTTTAAGCATGATATCTATCAACTCCATCATCTTTCCCATAAGTGTATCTATGTTGCAACTTGCAAGTAGTATTGTGTATAAGCCTCTACCCACTTAGTCATCCTGTTCTTATTTGACACTGTATTTGTGACCACTATCACACCCAGAGATTCTCTTCTTATACAATTTTTTTTTTTTTGAGAAAGTTCTTATACAATTTTTAACTGGTTAGTTATTAGAGGAATGGATTATGGGAATGAGGGCAAAATGAAATGGTATTACGGTGTGCTCTTCTTGTCTTTTATCTTTATAGTGCCTTTCCTGTGCTCTTTTATATAAATCTGAGTGTTTATCTGTGGACATATGTTTATGTACTAGGTGTGCTCAATTTGATCTTTTTCCATTATTAACTTGATTTTGATTATATTTGCAGATTCAGAAGTTTGCTGTGCGATTTCCCACAGATTCTGTTGCTGAAAAGTTCCTAAATTCTGTCAAGGTACGTGATCCTTTTACCCATAATTTTGTAAGTATACATATCATTTTGTTCATCTATTTGACGGTATTCACCAATTTCTAGTTTTCTGAGCTGACTTGCTTAGTTACACGGCTGATGTTTCTCTGAATCTGCTAGCTGGCTATCAACTCCATCATCTTTCCCATAAGTGTATCTATGTTGCAACTTGCAAGTAGTATTGTGTATAAGCCTCTACCCACTTAGTCATCCTGTTCTTATTTGACACTGTATTTGTGACCACTATCACACCCAGAGATTCTCTTCTTATACAATTTTTTTTTTTTTTTGAGAAAGTTCTTATACAATTTTTTAACTGGTTAGTTATTAGAGGAATGGATTATGGGAATGAGGGCAAAATGAAATGGTATTACGGTGTGCTCTTCTTGTCTTTTATCTTTATAGTGCGTCTTTCCTGTGCTCTTTTATATAAATCTGAGTGTTTATCTGTGGACATATGTTTATGTACTAGGTGTGCTCAATTTGATCTTTTTTCCATTATTAACTTGATTTTGATTATATTTGCAGATTCAGAAGTTTGCTGTGCGATTTCCCACAGATTCTGTTGCTGAAAAGTTCCTAAATTCTGTCAAGGTACGTGATCCTTTTTACCCATAATTCTTGTAAGTATACATATCATTTTGTTCATCTATTTGACGGTATTCACCAATTTCTAGTTTTCTGGAGCTGACTTGCTTAGTTACACGGCTGATGTTTCTCTGGAATCTGCTAGCTGGCTATGAAATGGATACATCTTGAATCTTAAAGTGTTCATGTTACTTTTTTTTTTGGGGTACAAAAAGTTCATTGAGCTTGTTACTTGTACTTTCTTTCTTCCTGAAAAAATACTCTAATATCTAGAAAGAGCCTTACTTAGTTTGAAATATAACCTTGCCCTGATCGTGTTCATTTAAACTTTTATGACAGTACCTATCAATCTTTTATGACAGTACCAATCAATCGTAAACCAGGACAGTTACTACTTGTACATGTTCTTTATTTGGGTTTACTTTTCATTTCTTTCTGTTTCAATAACTTTTGGATGGAAAATTGAGATTGAATATCATGAGTACATTACTGATTTCATTTAATTTGACTGAACCGTTAAATCTTTATTTAAGTTCACTGCAACATTTGTCTCCAAATAGAACCATAAGCTTCTTTAATTATTTGAGTGGGAAGTTCAATCATAAAAAGCTCCATTCTCCATTTTTTATACTAGATAATCTACACTCAAGAATTCAACAATTGTTACTACCTTTTCTATAATCCTAGTATAACAAGATGTGCATGTATTATAAACAACTGAAACTTGATACTGTTGGCATAAGCTGGGAGACCTCACCATTTAGCTTCAAAGTTTTGCATAATCTAAGTCCAATATTTGCTGAAGTGAATATTAGTGTTGCCATTTTCAAAGCTCAAATTTATAATTATTTTCATGTTTCTCACTTTTGTTTCTTTGTTGTTCTCACGAAGCAATCAGCGATCTATTATCTTCGTGATGATGGTAGTACAAATTATAAGCTTCCGTGTCTAAAACTGTGTTAAAGTGCTAATTTGTTTTTTTCTGCGCATATGGTTTGTGGTCTATTACTGTCCTTAAACACATTAAAGTTATCTGACAATTCCTCAGTCCCAGCAAATAAAAACAAGGATGTAGCAACCAAAATCTGACTTTTTGCGCATGCACTCACTTTGTATCTGTTCATGTGACTCTTAGGGATGCTTAAATGACAAAGTGGACAATGCACCCTCAGCATGTGATGTTGTGTGTGAAAATTCATCTCCATCCGGTTTTACTGCTTCTAATAGACTTCTGTCCAGGCTAGAACCTCTTCATACCCTTGTTTTATTTAGAACCAGGTGGTTTAGGTTGATGCTAACAAAGTTATATACTAAAATTTTTATCTGCATTTGGGGTTATTATGATTATAGGTTCAATGAGGACTCAAGTTATGAAGAGCCTGTAGCAACTTATGCTCCAGACCCTATTGCAATTTGTTCACCCGAGCGTCCTTTGAGCTACAACTATCAGCAATCTGAGAGCAGTCTTCCACGTTTGCTTGCTAATGACATTGACACCATATTCTCAGGCTTTCCACCTAGCTTTACGGAACTACTGACTAATTGTTCGACTGAAACTGAAAAAGGTTATTCGAGCAAATTAACCTTTATAACGAATATTTTCCCATTTATAATTACATGGCCTCTTATTTCTCTGTATTACATACGATTTGCAGAGCAACACGCTCATGGGCTGGATGCTAAACCATCCTTGAATGAGGTGATCTTCTGAATCTTTTGTATTTGCTCACTATGACTAGTATAGTATTTTCCTCCTGGGACACAAATATCCTAATATTTTAGAACCTCTTGTTGCAGGGACACCCACTGAATTCTCTAGCTCATGGTATGGAAATATATGTTGTTCCTTACATTCATCATGGAAAAGATCAAGTTATTTCTCTGTGTTCGTTCTTTATTTGTTTCTACTGGAAATTTACAGGTGGTTCAGTACTGCCGAATTTCACAGATGATCCACATCTTAAGGGTCAAATTGCGGTATTTGCATTTTCTTCTGTTATTATCTTCCTCTCTCTTTTCATTCCGTATTTGACCAACTTTGTTCTGACATCCATATTTTCTGCTTTTGAATTTCTCTATTTGATTTTAGAAATACATGACAGATGCTTCTTTTCATGGTATGATTTCAGACCTTCAGTTTTTTTGTTGGTTCATTTAGGTTTTCATTATATGATCCATTTAAAATTTTATTTTAAAACAGAAAAAAAGGAAAGATAATTTCCACAATAGGTCTCAAATATTTGTTCTCTGTGTTTTTCTCCAGATATGCTGTTTAAGATAGAAAAGGTCATAGATGAAATGGGAGGCGATTTATCCCTATAAGCTTGCTGCTTTACTCTACCAAAAACTGAAGGAAGAAGAGTTCTTTTTTTGACATGAAGGAATAGAAAATTGTTGACCATAGAAACTCAAAGGCGATATGTTTTTGTTTTGCCTTAAGAACTGATGTATAGTTAACCGTCTACTAAAACTCTTCTTATTTCTGTAAAGCTACGTACAACTTGCAAAACTGCAGCTCTGTGAATCAAAGAAATTAGTACGTATATTGGTACATACAGGAATTACTTCTTTTTTCTGTGCAAATCAAGCAATGAAATTTCTTCTACTTCCATATATTGTGTTGTTCCTTGTATGAAAAGATATCAAATTTGAAAGAACCTTGAGATCCTCATCTTTTCATCAGTAGTGCAGCACAATACAAAATGTCCTTCATTTGTTGCTTTTAATCATGTGCCACTGAATTCTGAAGCTTAATGCACTGAGACAGATGCATTCATAGGCGAACATTCGCCATATTAATGTAATTTTCATTCCTTTCATATTGTGCGATATATATACTGGATTACTCGGTAGGATAATGCGATAATATATTGATATGTATAAGTATACAGCTAAGCAAGGCTACTCTCATCCTCCATTCCAAACCCGATCAAATGGCATCCATAATCTTTAAAAGAGATATACCCACACATTATGAAGTAGAGATTCTAAGAAAGACATCTTGTAGAGAATCAAGCATTGTAGCCTGTAGAAATGATGAAGTTCATATACAGTGTAATTTGTCAAGTACAGAAGACACAAGTAAGAGGAATGAATGTGATGTTAACAAAATAAAACTTTTGAACTACAACCCTTTATCGTTCATGGAGACTAATCTAGACTCTTATTTCATGTACATATGAAGGCTTCTCACAACAACACACCCTGTGATTGCTCGCAACGCTTAAACGAGGATCTTCAATACCATTCACGCTTCAAGTTAACAAATTGGCGACATCTGAAGACACCAATTCCAGAAAAAGCTACGAGCTAATCTTCAGAAATGGTCAAGCTTGCGTAATCTTAATAAGCCGTAAGAGACGATCTTCATTTTTCGTGTATGTGTAGTTCCTGTTTAGCTATGAAGTAACTTCCAATAGCACTTCCCGGTTGCATATGGAACTCTTCATGAAATACACCCATTCGGTTACTGGCAACATCATGAGACAATTCTTCAAAGTTCGGCATCCCTTCTACTTGTACTCCACTTCCGCATATACTAAAATGGGTACCCAAAATAAACGATCCAGATGCTCGGATTGTCAAGGCATCCTCCCCATTTGGGCGACAATGGAGCTTTTCTACTACATGAACCAGTTTTTCTCGTGGGCGCTCACCTGCTAGTTTTTTTCGTATTTCTGATAGGGTTGCAAATATATCATTTGGTCCTATGAAATTTTTACCTGAGAAACTGAGAAACAAGGAATTTAGTGACTCTGATAATGATCACTCATTTATGTGAATCATGAAGTAAAACAAAATTGTCAATTGCAACGTCTAGCAACCTAAGAACTGTCAATTGTAAAATTAAGCACTCGTCTTGTGAAATGGATTTTAATCAGGATATAAACTCCAAAAACTACTACAATTAGAAAATGCCTTTATCCAAAATGGATAAATCAGAATTGCATTTTAAACTTTATTCAAAATTTTGAGAATATGTACGCATTGACTGAAGCACAGTAATAACCCAAAAAAAGGCGTAAGCAATACTTTGTATAACAATGAGGCAAGCAAGTATATTTGCTTATCATGTCATTCAAGACAGAAACTAAATGCTTAAAATGTGTAAGATATTAGAGATGATATGTGATAAGATACACAGAGTACAAGAGTTAGATAAAGGGTAAAATAGATGCAAGTTGTAACAAGTTGCTCCAGTAGGATTTATGGCAACCCTGTCTCCTGTGCGCATTTTTCTTGCCGGACATTGACCAAGTTAGAGGTTGATACTCAGTAGTAAAATTCTGTATGATAACTTATGGAGATTTGTGCCCATTTTGATGAGAAATAAATCTTAGATGAAGATGAAGATGAAGAAGAATATTGACCAATTCAGAGGTTGATACTCAATAGTGAAATTCTGTATGATAACTGATGGAGCTTTTGGCCCATTTTGACGAGAAATAAATCCAATGCATTATCTCTCTCAATAACCAATCTAGGAGCTTCATTTGTGAATTAAAGATAGCTATACTCTTCCTTATAATAAAGCACATTAAGTATAGGGAAATCGAGTCATTCACTTTTGAAGGTTCACAATAAGTTCCCAAGCAATACCAAAATTGTTCAAGCGCAGTACCTAAAAGTCGAATTCTCAGTGTAGAATGTTCTCATATAATGCCACAGCCCATCAACCCCATCGAAAAGCAGGTAGTAGTGTATGGTAAGCATCTGTTAGATAGAAGCATGAATTAAATGTTGCATGCCAAAAGTAAAATTATATATCACACGCATGAAAATTTGGACATCACCTGATGAAGTCTAATAGGATTCAACTATATGTTTTTGGTTTAATTCTATCATGAATAAAATTTTGCAGAAGATTAACACCAGGAAGTAGGATGAAACTCACATCTGCCATTTCCTTCAGCTTCTGAGTAGGATCAAAAACACTTCGAACATATGCTCTCAGATCCACACTTGCATTCTCGTACTTCCTAAGAAATGGATGTGACATAAGCTGCAGAACGGGTCAGCATCAACAGAAGCACATACAACTATGGAAAAAAAGAAGGGAAAGCTAAACTGCATGCATCCTAATATGTCAGAATAGCTACTCAGTATTAATATATAAATACATTTTCTGATTTTACTACTTCTTTAACTAAGATAACACATACTCTAGGATAAATTGGGTTGAATATGAATTCCTAATAAAGAGTAGAACTGGGAGGTCATTACAGCAGACAGTAAGTAGTCATAATTTGATTAGGAAGTAGTCCTAATTTGGTACGAGGTCATGCACATATGTTTAAGAGAAGGTGAGCTTGATAACTGGTGTAGATATCACACGCGCGCGCACGTAGTTACTTCAACAGCATATAGTTAACTATTCATATTCTCACTTGGTCTGCTGTCGGTCTCAAATCAGCATCTTTCTGCAGGCAATCATCAATGAATGAACAGAATTCTGGGGAAAACATATCTCTTGGAGGTGTAGGTGTTGGGTCATACAATATCTGCCATATCAAAAAACAAAGGAGCATAAAGGAAGCAGATAAAGTGAAATTTAACTTAAAGTAGCATACATGTCGAGAATTAATACTCAGAAGCTTAATGAAACATATTAAAGTAAATGTAAGAAACATCATCATCCAGGGAGCAAATAAAGACCAACACAAAGGCCATTAGATAACATAAAATTCCAAATAGATGTCGAACTATGATCACTATATGTCATGAATCAATAAGGTAAATCAACTCTTCTGTCAGATGAACATGTAATTTTTAGTTTCACCTTTAATTGTTTTAGTTTCTTATTAGATTCAGGGTTTTTATTAGTCATAATTACTTTACGAATATGAACAAAGCCTATGTGTGGGGGATGTCCAGACCAAACCTTTTGATGAATACTGTTAGGTTAAGAACCACCAACATTTCACGATTTGATGACAAGATCAGACTTGTCAAGCTTCTGGCTTGAGACCCCTTCTTATGGTTGGTTTCAGATTTCTTCTGCTTTAAATTCCTGACAAGCACTCATTTATTTTCTTGTTTTTAAATAAGAACTCTGCAGTTAGTTCTATTTGTGTAAATATTCATAAAGAATTGACTGTCATCATTATCTAAAAAGAATCAATACAAGGTGACCCAGCTCCTACTGGAAAAATCTGACTTGATTTATTTCCACTCAGATGACTCTAGATTGGATCCGTGTCTATTTAAACAATCCAGAGATTGTTAGGACTCTGGTTACCAGTTGATTTGACTAGATAACACCAATTAATATGACTTTCATGGTAAAAACTAATTTCACTCCACCAATCACAATGTGAAACATTTGCAATCATTTAAGCAAAAAGTAGAAAAAAGGAAACATTATCAAAAAGAAACAGAGAAGGTACAATGCACAAACTCACCTGTAGCATGAGATTGGCAGGTCCATCATTTGCTGTGTATGGAAATTTTCCAGTTCCACATTCGAGTATAGCTAATCCCAGACTCCAAATATCAGCTGGATAAGAATAGTTCTCACTTCGAATTCTCTCAGGAGACATGTATGTAACAGTGCCAACAAAGGTAGCACACTGGCACATAAACATTTTAAATAGAGGTTAAAAATGTAAATTCTTCCCAGCCACTGCAAAGAGATTTCTAAACCACTGAAATTAGCTCATGAAATTGACAGGTTAACATACCATGGCCACTGAATTATCCAAGTCTGCACTTATACCGAAGTCAGTAATCTTAGGCTCCCCTTGAGATTTATAAGCAAATTTGCTGGTTTTATATCTCTGTGGACTAAATGTTTTACTCCATGCAAGTAATTTAAACCCTAAATGATTCAACACATTACTCAGCCACATAAATTGAGCAAAGTATTATAATTCTTATTAGATTCAGGGTTTTATTAGTCATAATTACTTTACTTAATATGAACAAAGCCTATGTGTGGGGATGTCCAGACCAAACCTTTTGATGAATACTGTTAGGTTAAGAACCACCAACATTTCACGATTTGATGACAAGATCAGACTTGTCAAGCTTCTGGCTTGAGACCCCTTCTTATGGTTGGTTTCAGATTTCTTCTGCTTTAAATTCCTGACAAGCACTCATTTATTTTCTTGTTTTTAAATAAGAACTCTGCAGTTAGTTCTATTTGTGTAAATATTCATAAAGAATTGACTGTCATCATTATCTAAAAAGAATCAATACAAGGTGACCCAGCTCCTACTGGAAAAATCTGACTTGATTTATTTCCACTCAGATGACTCTAGATTGGATCCGTGTCTATTTAAACAATCCAGAGATTGTTAGGACTCTGGTTACCAGTTGATTTGACTAGATAACACCAATTAATATGACTTTCATGGTAAAAACTAATTTCACTCCACCAATCACAATGTGAAACATTTGCAATCATTTAAGCAAAAAGTAGAAAAAAGGAAACATTATCAAAAAGAAACAGAGAAGGTACAATGCACAAACTCACCTGTAGCATGAGATTGGCAGGTCCATCATTTGCTGTGTATGGAAATTTTCCAGTTCCACATTCGAGTATAGCTAATCCCAGACTCCAAATATCAGCTGGATAAGAATAGTTCTCACTTCGAATTCTCTCAGGAGACATGTATGTAACAGTGCCAACAAAGGTAGCACACTGGCACATAAACATTTTAAATAGAGGTTAAAAATGTAAATTCTTCCCAGCCACTGCAAAGAGATTTCTAAACCACTGAAATTAGCTCATGAAATTGACAGGTTAACATACCATGGCCACTGAATTATCCAAGTCTGCACTTATACCGAAGTCAGTAATCTTAGGCTCCCCCTTGAGATTTATAAGCAAATTTGCTGGTTTTATATCTCTGTGGACTAAATGTTTTACTCCATGCAAGTAATTTAAACCCTAAATGATTCAACACATTACTCAGCCACATAAATTGAGCAAAGTATTATAATTCCTATTACACAAGGGAATACTATAGAAGTGCATAGATCCTTACTTTTAACAATTTCCTGATCATATGTGAAAGAACTGGCTCTGGTATAGTTTTCCGCACTCGCAGAATATCTGCAAGTGACCCTCCATCCATGTACTCCAAAGCAATGCTAATTTGTCCGGAATCAGGGGTATAAAATGCCCCATGAAATTCAACCAAGCCCAGATAACAACACGCTTCACATAGAGTCCGTATTTCATTCAGAAGTTGTTGCCTCTTCTCCTTTAGACAAGAGAAAGTATGTGAAATCCAAAGTTGAAAAAAATAGAATAACAGTTAAGAGAATGAGATGGGAAGGAAGGGAGAAAAGAAAATTACTTTTATCTTTTCCTTTTTGGGGTCAGGCTGGAAAGGGTGTGAGAAACAATCATCTATAACTATATGTGGGGTGGAAAAGGTTAAACATGAGCACAGAAAGAGCGAAGAAAATGATAAAGAAAACATAGAGGAAGCACGAAACAAGCGTCCGGTAATTCAAATTATTTTGAAAGACCTTTGAAAAAAAGGATGAAATCAATAACGCAAACCATAGTTGCGCGATTCCCTGGACCCCCCCTCGAACTGTCGAACAGTTCATGCAAACCGATTCCCGGTACATTTACGAACCAATTCCCTCCAATACACGAATTGGTTCCCCAAATTTAGCATACCGCTTACTTAAGTATGAGGGGACCAAAGTTGATTTACAAGTTTGTTTTCATGCACATGCTTTTGGAATTTTTTTATATGTTTGATAATATTATTGAAAGTATTCTTTTAGTAGGTGGAAGTTATCCAAAGTTAATAACTAATTCTAGATCACTATTTCTTTAACTGATGTTGCTAAGAAGATTTTGTCTCGGCCTATTAGTAGCTCTTCAGCTGAGAGAAAATAGAATACTTATTTCTACATACATAGTGTGAAAAGGAATAGATTGAACAATAGAAGGCGGATAAGTTAGTATTCATCCATTCAAACATTCGCCTCCGATCACGATTTTGTGAGAATTACAAAGTTGGTCCATATAAATGATGGGATATGGATCCTAATAATGATAACTTGAAGGACTCTTCAAGTTGGAGGAGCTTAGATGGAATTGTTTGGACTCGGAATTAGCAGAAGATGCACTTGATGTTAAGGGGAAGAAAGTTGCAAAATAGAAAAAAAAAATTATTAAGAGGTTGTCTAATATTTAATATTTTAAGTTTTATATATCAGAAACTATAAAAATGAAGTATTGAAGTATTTTATATGAAAAAAATATTGAAATGCATAATTAGTTCTCTAGTTTCTAATTTTCTACTATACACTTTGAAAAATGATAAGCGTGCCAAAAAAAAATTACATCGTATCCTTTATCGAACTTGCGTATCGAAGCAAGCTACCCCTGTCGAATCCAAAATTTCAAAGTCTCGAATTGCGTACCCGAATTCGTACGACGACCCGCTACGTATTGCGAACCATGTAACTATGACGCAAACCATACACACATGTCGGGCTCCGAAATTTTCAAGATTTAAGTTAGTTATGCAAATAAATAAATTCCAAACATTCTTGTGATAAAATGTGAATTCAACTTGCATGTGCAGTTCCACGTATAACCAACTACAAAATCCCATCAGACCATCTACTATAGGAGAAGACTGTTCTGAACCCTAAAGCGGACAGGTAATATTCTTAAACTGCCCCCTTACTCTGAACGACACCAAACACCCATTTATATGTGGGTGTTCTGATAGACTTTGCATTCCATAAAACATAATGAAAGCCTAATCTCAGGTCTCAACTTTCTGGAACCAACTTCTGCCAACAGCACTTCTACATGGGCACTTCCACCTCACTGCCTTTACCTTTTAAATGGGCGAGAATTATAGGCAAAACCACAACCTAAAAGTTGGAGATGCTTCCCCCAGGAAGGGTTCAAGTCTGCCAGTATCATAAACTAAGACTCAATATAATGATCTCATTTTTTATCCAAAAGCGAACCATATAAACAAAAATATCATATATAAACAAAAGGGAATTGATTGAATAGGTCTACGAAGGAATAACCGAACTCCCCTAACCCCTTCACTGCACCACTCCACCATAAAAAAGTAGAGATGAGAGAGGTGGAGAGAGGTTATAAAAGCCACATCAGCAACCTGATTGATCTGTGTTATAACTTGCAAATTGTGCACTTCCAAACGTTTCATACGGTTTTCCATGTTTCAAAGACCAAGGTCACAATGCCAGTTGTTGGATCATCACGGAAGATGCGTGATTAGAATAGAATTACATTAGAATATAATTACATATTAGTATATCAATTTAGTCGTAGTAATAAGAAGATCTGCGTCTATCAGATAAAACAATAAAATAAAAGCAAGATGTTAACCTTTTCGAATATGTTTATCTTCTTCAAGGCCAAAATTCGATGAATCGGTATATGAATAGCTCTATGAACAACACTGCTTGCACCGCGACTTATAGCTCCAAATGTCTGCATTTCATGAGAAGCACAACGGTACATTGTTTCACCTGTTAACTCATCTACTAGTCCAGCTGTATGCTTTTGCAAACCAAGCTCATTAATATTGTATACTCCACATGATTTGCTCAATAAGTTAACAGTTCCACCATCTGATACCTACAAAACCAGAAATGTTTCCACAATAAATTTTACAGCTTAACGAGAAAGGCTACATTTGAAGAACAAGTATGAGTTTTGGGTTGTAAAAGAACTAATACAAACTTTTTCGCTTTCATGTAACAACCACAAAATTCATAGTTTCTTCCAGAAACTACCTTGATTTTCAGAAAACTATCATCAATTTGTAGTTAAGCGAACCATATAAACAAAAATATCATATATAAACAAAAGGGAATTGATTGAATAGGTCTACGAAGGAATAACCGAACTCCCCTAACCCCTTCACTGCACCACTCCACCATAAAAAAGTAGAGATGAGAGAGGTGGAGAGAGGTTATAAAAGCCACATCAGCAACCTGATTGATCTGTGTTATAACTTGCAAATTGTGCACTTCCAAACGCTTCATACGGTTTTCCATGTTTCAAAGACCAAGGTCACAATGCCAGTTGTTGGATCATCACGAAGATGCGGATTAGAATAGAATTACATTAGAATATAATTACATATTAGTATATCAATTTAGTCGTAGTAATAAGAAGATCTGCGTCTATCAGATAAAACAATAAAATAAAAGCAAGATGTTAACCTTTTCGAATATGTTTATCTTCTTCAAGGCCAAAATTCGATGAATCGGTATATGAATAGCTCTATGAACAACACTGCTTGCACCGCGACTTATAGCTCCAAATGTCTGCATTTCATGAGAAGCACAACGGTACATTGTTTCACCTGTTAACTCATCTACTAGTCCAGCTGTATGCTTTTGCAAACCAAGCTCATTAATATTGTATACTCCACATGATTTGCTCAATAAGTTAACAGTTCCACCATCTGATACCTACAAAACCAGAAATGTTTCCACAATAAATTTTACAGCGAACGAGAAAGGCTACATTTGAAGAACAAGTATGAGTTTTGGGTTGTAAAAGAACTAATACAAACTTTTTCGTTTTCATGTAACAACCACAAAATTCATAGTTTCTTCCAGAAACTACCTTGATTTTCAGAAAACTATCATCAATTTGTAGTTAAGTGAACCAAAAAAAATTATGATAGTTCATAAACAATCTGAAGTTAATGGTAGTTTCTTGAAAGTTAGCCAAAGAGAAATATGGATATCATGTGTGGTAGAGACTTATCGTTGAGTAGAACAGTAAAGTATGTCCCCACTGAAACTTGATCTATAAAAGGTAATCCATGAGGACGTGCTAGTGTAAGATACATAAATTGTTTAAGAAAACATGAGAAATAAAATCAGAAGCTTCAATTATTGAAACGGGCATGTTTCTGTATTATTTTGCATTGAACTAGGCATATCCTTCTTTGCCAATGACAACTAAAGCATTAGGCTGTATCATTGTGAAAAAGAATATAACATTCATGCTATGCCACACAATAGTAGTTAGTTGATCAGAAAGCAAGAAGCAGAACTGCCATCACCACCACTGTATCATCATACATGCCATTTCTCATCAAGATAGGACCACAACTATAAGCAATTAAAGAAGATTTGATCAAAAGATAGATCAGAACATTGCAATCAGCTACCAAGTTGATGTCAACCATACCAAGAGAGGATAGAAGTGAGAAACAGGCCTACCATCAAAGTGATGAACCTAAAAACAGATCCAGCCAGCTATAACAAGAAGAAAGAGGCCTACTGACCAAGCATTGACGAACTTGATAATCTTACCAACCCTCAAACTTTTTGTAACTAGATGGTAAACATTTTCATCATAATATTTTAAAGAAAAACAGACTTATTAATCACAACATATATGGCACAAAAAGAACAAACATTACAAGGTCAAGAAAAATTAGCTTTATAATAACATTAAAAAAGTCACAAGTATTCGTTCTCTCTTATGAACATGAAAAATAATTTTTATGGCACCATGACAGTTGTATCCGTACCTGACACATTCAACTTGTTTGGTCACTGATCATTACCCAATTTCTACAAGAAGTACCTCCTACCCTGACCTGAATTTTATTGAGTCAGGTTGGGTTGGATACCAATTCAATGCAGAGATAAACATGTGAAAAGTGACCATGGAATTACGAGGGTGCTAAATTCATATACGAAAAGGTAATGCAAACTTTTAAAAAAAAGGCTTATAAAATATCAGCTATATGATAGATCATCTATATAAAACAAATGTTGAAGGACACAATACGAAAAGGAATACGGAAAAATATACATTGTCCAGTAAACTAGCCTGACAACACCCAGCAAATTGTATTACAAATCTTGTTCATTCTACGGTGAGCAAGGTGTGCTAAGATTCAAAGTGGGTAAATGAGAATACAAAAAGTCATTCTACGGTGAGCAAGGTGTGCTAAGATTCAAAGTGGGTAAATGAGAATACAAAAAGTTAGTTAGACAGAGAGAAATGATTGGACACAGAGTAACTACTTTACCTAAAAGTTTAAGCTGATGGATAGTGGACTAACTCTATATTTCAAAGAAGATTTAAACTTCACATTTCCCCTATTTCACTTCAGACTTTGGGCCACATGTAGAGGTCTTCTACATAAACATGACTCGTTTGGAATGAGGAATAATGAAGGAAATTGATATATTTCGATTTGTAAATTACAAGGTTTGAACCTAGGACCTTTTGAAACCTATTGCTCTAATACTCATGTAAAATAACCAACTTAGCCAAAAAGCTAGTGCACTGGTTTTAGCTTAACAGTGTATTGCGTACACCTACACTTACAAAACATACAATACCAATGCACACAACAATGTCTAAAAACTAGAAATGTGGCAGGGATAAAATAACAAATCAAAATAATGTGTGTGGTGTGTGTGTGTGTGTGTGCACGTGTAATATATATATATATATATATATATATATATATATATAGAGAGAGAGAGAGAATAACGGGTATGCTTGATACCAACCACAAAATTGGTGTTTGGTAGTGAGGCGGCCCATTCTCATCCACTTATTTAAAGGGGGACCACATTCACACAGTTGCATATGCGTTTGATAATTAAATGAGTAGATGAGAAGTGGCCACCTCACTACCAAGCACCAAATTTGGTGCTTGGTACCAAGCTATGTTGCATGGAAATGGGTACCGATACGGGTGTGGGTAAGGGTGCGGGACACGGCAAATATGTGAAATTTAGGGTATGGGGACACGGCTACACATATATGTCAAAATTAATAATTTACATGAGATCATTATTATTTTTCAATTCATGTGCTATTTGAAATTAATTTCCTATCATATTTTTAAGTTTCTTTTATCTTTTATCATGTTCATTATTATAAATTGGAAACTGCTTGTTTTTTAATTAGACGCTCAAACCACCCTTTTAAATTATAGTTTTTAACTTGAATATAGTTTGAAACAACCGGACCCATGTCTAACGAGTTTTAGAAAATAATATATAGGTCCAAGAAGTGTATGACAAGTATTTTAAATTAAAACATATATTATATAATTGAGTACATGTCTGGGTAAATGTATGCATACATCCAAGGAGTGTCCATGAAGTTTGGGTACGGATAAGTGTCGGTTACGTGTCGGGTACGGGGACGGCTTCGTGATTGAAGTACCCGGGTAACATAGGTACCAAGCATACCCATTATTCTCATGTGTGTGTGTATATATGAAAAAATGTATATGAGCTGACAGCCCATTTTGTAAAATAGGCTGCTACGCCTATGCCATGTGACCCCTCCTGCTAGTCACATCGGTGTGGGGCTCACATGGGAGTGGGTTGGCAGTCCATTTTGCAAGATGAGCTGTCAGCACATAGCCAGTTTCTTAATACATACATACATATATATATATATATATATATATATATATATATGAAAAAATATATATGAGCTGACAGCTTATTTTGTAAAATGAGCTACCCACTAACGTCAATAGTGTTTAGACCCACCAAGTTGTCACATCAGGTGGGTGTGGGGTCTTATGCTTGTGAGTGGGCAGCTAGAATTCATATCTTGATCAAATTAATATCTTGCATTTATTGAGAGAAGGATAGTTCGGTAAGGAAAAAAAAACTAAAACAGAAACTGAACATGATCATATGGAGAATCTCTCTCCGTAATCTCTCCCCATCTAAGTAAATGATCTCTCTCCTCTATGGTAGAAAATAACAAAAATACGCATCCTTCCGCGTTCAGATGACAAAAATACTCATCCTTCGACATTCCCGTCTCATCGTGAAGTCTAAACTCACTGCCATCATTTTTTCGACTTCAGCATCTCTCATAGTCACCCCCAGTGCGACCCTCTCCTTTGCCTCAATACGAGCCAATTATAATGACAATCAACTTCTTCGGAGGAAATCAGAAGCACATGATGGCAGCCATGGTGGATTCAGCGGTGAACTAATGCCTGAGACTTCTTAGGCCTCAGTAAAGTCAAGAACTCTTAATTCATGGCTCTGAATTCCTAAAACGTACCAGTAAAGGCAGAGAACTAATACAATGTACTCCAATGAGTTGATTTATGTATTGTTTGATTACATGTGTACCAATCTTTGATATTTAGAGATTCTATGCACTGGGAACTGATTTCTATTTATATCAATCAAATGGTTTAAGTTAGTCTCTTTGCTTTATTAACATTTATCCTATTGATTTGTTTTGTTTTCTACTGAGACAACTCTATATCTTCTTTGGTAGAGACAGAACAATATTCTAACATTCAATACTCATACAGCAAGAAGCAAATATAAAAAAGAAATATGAAGACTGAGAGATGACAACAACCATGAAATTTACATTGGATTTTCTACTCCGATGGAGATCAAATAATAAAGACTTGACTCTAGTTAACATTATTCCACACTCCTCCTAAATGCAATATTCAAGTATCGTCGTGGACATACACATACTCATTCTTTTTCCCGTCAAAACAAATTATCATAATGATCCAATTTTAGGTATCAGCACTTCAAATGCAAAATACACATATGAGTCTATTACAATTGCAGCACAAGAGTTAAAACCTTAAGCATAAACTGGAAGAATAAATTCATAAATTAACAAAAAGAGCGGACACATTTAAGCAAATTAACCCAATCAATTGAACATTATAGCCCAGACTAACAAAAGAAAGTCAACAAGAAAAATAACTCTAATTCCCAAGCCCTAGCAACGAAATTCTGTGCCTCTTCCCTCCCCCCCCCAAAAAAAGAAAAAAACAATATCAACTAGAGAACCACATAGCACCATCAACATCTGCAAGTGGCGCCGTCAAACACCGGAATTGGAGACCCTGATGGCGGATCCCATGGTGAGACTGCAAGCAGCGTGTAGAAGACGGCGACAACGCTCCACTAAAAGGAAACGGTGGGGAGGGGGGACCAAGTTCGAACTGGGTGTGGCACTCGCCATGCCGGGGATTTTATGTTTTAATTTTCTCATGGAGTTGAAAGCCTTTGGTTTCGTTTTCCTCGCTTGCCTAGAAATCCAGAGAAACTCTATAATTACTCACGTCCCTCTGCTCTTTTCTTTTTTTCCAAACTACCCCCTCTCAATAAATGTAAGATATTAATTTGATCAAGATCTTGATCAAAATAGTCCATTCAACGGTTAAAAAAGACGGACAAATGCTTCTATCCACTTAAGTGGATTCTAGCTCATATATATATATGTGTGTGTGTGTGTGTGTGTGTGTGTGTTAATTTCTCCACTTAAGCAGTAATATGGGTAAAGATAAATGATAAAGAACACGATATCCTTTTATCTTCAATCGCATAAGTGTAATCTAAAATTGTGGACTTCTGGAGGAGTTTCGGCATGTTATTTATGTAGCTGAATCATGTAAATAGCTTCATGATTGATGTGCCTCTACTGCATGGGTGTTAACTATACAATCAGGAATAAGATAAGATGGAAATGCTCAAAAGTTGTGAAAATAGCAAATAAGTAAGGCATGAGATAAGCATATATTTATGCATCAACAAACATTTATTTTTTCCATTAATAAAAGAAAATGAATAGCCATAAAATCAAGAAGCTAGTAAGATTACATATGTAATAAACTAATAATAAGCTCTGCACATCTTTTATTATGCCCCCAACTGCTGAATTCAGCATAAATGACATAGTAGCCAACCAATTTTGATAGGAAAATGATAAATGGTTATGAGAATAGCCCTTGACGTATTCGGTTTGGATGACCGGATAAGCTAGGCCAACTTAAGACAAACAACTTGATCAGATTTACATTTTCAAATTTCCTTCTCATCATTAGCTGGGGTACCTACATATACATAGCCCTACTGCCCTACATAGGGTGCCTACATATACATATTTAGATAGGGTGCCTACACATACATATCCAAATATATCACGTTTCAATATTCAAATTTTGACGCAAGCATCAAACGTAGAAATGGCATTCGTATATGCATCAATATTTTAGAATCGAATTAGGTTTAGGAACTCATATGTGCTAGCTATACCACAAATCAGGTCTGGGTTTCTGTTCTTCTGTAAATTGTATTATTTGTAGATATACCTTTAAATTTTGATTAAATATAGAAAATTGATTCTAGCTTTACAAAGATGTAGCTCAAATTGGAAATATGCATATACTTAGTATGTCCATGCTACATTCATTACATATAGCTCATAAGAGGGAAGAATTGTTTCTATTATTTCATTTTCATAACTAAATTGACATGCCATAAAATCTGCACCTCATGATTCTAGGTCAGCAATTTCTCTAACAATATGAAATATAAGGTGCCGCTGTCAAAATTCTATTGTCATTTGACTGATAAATTTACCATATATGAGTCACATGGCTCCAATGAGAGCCCGACTGAGCTCCCTTTATCTGCATCAAACAATGGTTCCAATTTCTTCTTCAGCTCCTCCAGACCAGCCATATGACTTTCAATGCTCTCCGCCTGAAAAGAAGTTCAACGCCTCAATTGTCTTTGATTGGGGCATATGGATAAGCTATTTCCAATAATAAATAAATAAGGAAAGAACAAACGTTGATTTCATATAGTACATGCAAGAATTCTCACCATAAACAGACTAGGACCAAATAAGACCATCATTTCAACAAACAATTATAATAACATGCAAGTTATAACCAACAAAGCAAACATAAACTCCACAAGATAATTTTCAGGTGCTAACCACTAAGCTCAAATTTATATTCCACATAATATTCGTTACAAATTCTCAATTACATAATATATTTTTGGGTTAATTGCATAAACGCCCCTTGGGCTAGGGGTATAAGCACTTATACCCTCTAAACTATTTTATTAGCACTTATACCTCCGAACTCCAAACGATTTTGTTTTGCGGTTAGGTTGAGATGTCACGTGAGATTCATGTGACTATAAATTACTTTTGTATCCTCGGTCTGGAGAAAAGCTTAACTGTTTCGGTCGAGTTGAGGTCCAAAAAAGGTAATTTAAAGAACTACACAATATATTATTGGGCTAATTGCATAAATGCCCCTTGTGATGGGCATATAACCACTTATACCCTCTGAACTATTTTATTAGCACTTATACCTCCAAACGATAGATGTCAGGAACGTGGGACGTTATAGCGAACCGCGACCCGGGTTCAATCGTCCCGGATTCGTAGTGGAACACGACCTGATTCACCAACTCCAGCGACCCGATTTAGAATTAAAACAATTATTTTTTTTTAAATAACTCTTTTTTAATAGAATAAACAACAACAAAATATGAGAAACTAAGCCAATAAAGTATGCATATCGTAATTGCAACAAGATTCTCAATGTTCTTTTACCATTTCTGATATCAACCAGCATATTTATCAAATTTGACTCTTGCAAAACCTTTGATTCCTACATTTAAGAACCGAACCTAAAATGTCCACGTGCCCTAGCGCACCGTATAAGCCTACCCCCCTCATACCCGACTCCTAATGAGTGGCGTACCGCACTCCCGTTCCTGTCCCGTGAACCAGAACGAACAGGGTTCCATACAACTATGCTCCAAACTCCAAACAATTTTGTTTCGCGGTTAGGTTGAGATGTCACGTGAGATTCACGTGACTATAAATTACTTTTGTATCCTCGGTCTGGAGTAAAGTTCAACTCTTTTCGGTCGAGTTTGAGGTCAATAAAGGTAATTTAAACTTGTGTGCTTTTCATATGACATCCCAACCCAACGAAAAGGTAACATTGACTCTTAAAATAGTTCAGGCATATATATGGCTACACTACGGGGTGAGTTTCATTTCACAGAACCCCCTAATCTTTTGGGGAGCTTCACAAAACGCAAACACATAATTATGATCACAAGATTGTGCGTTAATAAATAAGATTGAAACCCTAAGCTACATTCATCCAATTCCCAATGATTCAAAAGCCCTAGCAACTACAACATGAACAAATTATAACCCTAAATCGCACCTACATCCATCAACATCTCTCACAACAAGATTTGGAGCAGAAAATCCAAATAAATCGAGTGAAAATTAGAAAAAAAAAATATGAAACTGAGATCGTGGAAATTTTACCGAGGAGATGAAGTCTGTTTTGGCTGAAAGGATTGGTTCGATAACGCTACCCAGCAATTTACCTGAAATGCTCAAGCGTATGAAGCCAGTAATAAAGTAGTCAGAGGACAAAGAATGGGTATGGACAACTCTTTCTTTCCCTCCTTTGGTCTTTTTATTTATAAACCCAAACCTCTACCCTGATTTATTTTTATAACCCAGTCCACTTCTAAATCATTCTTATATACCCGGAATAAAGGACTGTTTGTATTTTGTTGCATGTAGTAATGCTGCATGTAATATTTGTTGCAGGAAATTAAACTTAATTTTTTCAAATATTTGCATTTATTATAGGAAATGTATTTCCAAATCCAAATTGAGTGTTTGGTTTTATATGAAAGATCTATTTTCATTGCAAACTAAGTATTTCTTTATTCAAAATTGTAAAATATCTACATTTCATGATTTTTTTTAACTAACTTGATGATGTGGCATTGAGAAAAGGAATTGTAATGTTTGTTGCGACCAAATCATCTACAAAATAGGTTGCAATTTTTTCTACAAAATGTAAATTCAATTACTTTTTCCAACTAGCTGTTTTTTACTAAACACTTAAAATAGAAATTTAGTTGCATCATTTGTGGTTGCTTCCTGCCAACCAAACAACCGTTAATATTTGTATGGTTATCCAGGGAATCATATATATATATATATATATATATATATATATATATATATATATATATATATATATATATATATATATATATATATATATATATATATATATATATATATATATATATATATATATATATATATATATATATATATGGGTAAATTACAACAAACACCCTTCATCTAACTCAGTTTTTTCAAAAAAACACACCCGTCAATTAAGTTCATCAAAAGCTCATTGGTCTGTTATGTGATGGGTATTAAAATCCATAGTTTTCAAATGGCTTTATACTAAACTTGATGCACGTGAGAGTATTAAATATGAATTCCATGACGGTATTGTAAATCTCAAACATGTCCTGTGGAACTTAAGCTAAATTCTCGTACATACATCGCATGTTTTTATTCGAACTATTAAGATCCAAGGATTTTAAAACTACCATAGATCACAGCCTTGTTGTCGAACTTAACAGATAAGAGGGTTTCTTGAACTTAACAGATAAGGGGGTTACTTGAAAAATCTTGACGTAGATGAAGGGGGTTCTGGACTTTATCCCATTCCCCGTTATCAGCGTTTTAGATGTGAAACTATGTATCTGTGCTGATATAAGGGCATGAACGACCTGAGTATGATGTCACTCGGTCAAAGTATTGAGGTATAATTTAAAATAAGTTTTTTTTTTTACAAATTTTAAAAAACATCTAAATGTTTGTAAAAAACGACCAGTTATTTACTTATTTATCAATTTTTTCCTTATCTAATAGTTTACCAAAATTTCGTATAATTTTTCAAATGAAGTTGTTAACTACCGTGATTGGCAATTCTGAGTAGTTAAAAAAATTGAGATTTTCAAAATCAACCAACGTTTGGCTGATATAAACAAAATTGATTGAAAATGATAAATAAATGAAAAACAATTGATTTCTATAATTAAATGTCAAAATTGGACTATTTTCCTTATGCATTGCACTAAATACTCTATAGTTTCCCTTACGTATAGGTATCTAATTGTTAGGCTTAATTGCACTTAAATACCCCTATAGTTTTTCCTATATTACACTAATATATCCTCACTTGTTTTTGGCAGCACTTATACACTCTAAAGTCCTTAAAACTTGCACTTATATACCCTCGCTTATTTGTGTAGCACTTAAATACCTAAAGTTCTTAGAACTTGCACCTAAAAACCCTAAAATTTTTAAACCTTGCACTTAAATACCCTAAGTTTTAAAAAACTTTAGGGTATTTAAGAGCAAGTTTTAAAACTTTAGAGTGTTAAAGTGTCAATTTTAAAAACTATAGGGTATTTAAGTGCAAATTATAAAAACTTTAGGGTATATATATATATAAGTGTTGCCAAAAACAAGTGAGAATATATAAGTTCAAGCTTAAAAGACTTTAGGGTAGGGGTGCATTCGGTTTGGATACGGTTCGGATATGACACTTATCATATCCATATCCGCTTTCTGAAAACGGATACGGATACGGTTCGGATATTCATTAGTAAGAAAAAGGCATCACCATATCCGCACTAAACAGAAGCGGATACAGTTCGGATATTAGAGAATCGGATACGGAATGACGGATATTAATTGGATATTTGGGATTAGACACGATTCTGATATCTATTGAATGAAATTTATAAACTTAATCAAATAAATAATATAATGATACAATCATAAATATATACAACTGAAAACAATTAGGGCTAGTAAATTAGGGCTTTTCAGTTTTCAGTCAACAAAGGGTAGTAAATTAGGGCTTTTCATTCAACCAATTAGAGTTTCGAATTCACCTTAGTGTTAGAAGAAACCGAGGAGGAGAATTTTCGGAGATGAAGAGGAGGTCGCTGTTGATGGTTGCCGATGAAGAAGAGGCCGAGGCTTGAAGGTGGAGGACGACTGGATGAGGCTTGAAGTCGGTCGAGCTTGAAGGCGGAGGCAGAAGGGCTAAGATTGAGATCGACAATTTAGGGCAGAAAATAACAGCGAAGGAATTCTCGTAGGGATGGTAAAATTGACCCAAATCCATTTTGCCCACCCATATCCACCCACTGAATTACGGATTGGGATCTCTACTAACGTACAGTGTATCCTAATATCTCCTAATGCATTTCACCTTTAATTTTGTGCCCTTGATTTTATGCCCAAGCACAAAATACAAAGAGTTACTATACAATGAAAGGTGAAGATGCATTAGAAGATATTAAGAGGTACTATGCATTAATAAAGGATCTCAATTCCTAAATTATCCATCCAAACTCATCTATTTAGTGAAATAGGTCATAAATGAGTAGGTATTATTTCTGTTAGGACTTATTTAGATTTCAATGGGACTTGTTTGGATTTCAATGGGGTTAAGAAAAGTTAAGAAAAACTAAGTGAAAGAATCTTTTACTAGGGTATACATTAAAGCAAAACCAAAAAGTTTAAAAACGCACCAGAGGATGACACCTCATCTTCCTCCTTCTCTAAATTTTTTGACACGTGTCATATAATCTAATCCGTCCATTTAAATTGCTATTACATCTCAACCTTTAATTCAAACAAATATATATATATATATAGAAAAATTAATTTATAATCAATTAGAATATCTTTGGCAATATCTTTAGTATCTAATTTAATCACAAATAAAATCAAATCCCTCATTTAGGCATTTATGAGCAATATATGGAAAACAAAATATACATTTCGGTTTTCTTGAAAAACCGAAAAATCTATTTATCCCGAAATAAAATTTTATTTTTCCGATCACTTTCCCATCTCAATTTTTCGGGTTTCCGCCTCAATTTTTTTATAGAAATCCAAATTATTATTCGATCTTCAAAAATACATCGTAATTCATCTATATCCATCCCATATTTATGTTATTTTAATTTGTGTATTTTTTCAATTTTAATTGTTTTAATTTTTTGTTTTTCAGATTGTCGATTTATAATTCCTATTCGAATTATTATTCGATCTCCAAAAATACATCGTAATTAATCTAGCACCATCCAATATTTATGTTATTTTAATTTGTGTATTATTTTTCTAATTTTAATTATTTTCAAATTTTTGTTCTATAGACTATCGGTTTTAATTACTATGTACTTTTATCTTCAACCCATGGTTCGTTAATTGCTTGGAGGAAAATAATTCAGGTATTTCATCTACCCCATCCAATATAATTTTTATTTAGATTTGTGTAGTATTTTTCAGTTTTAATTGTTATCAAATAATATTAATTTTTGGATCTTGAGTTTTAATTCAGAAATAACTCCTCGATATTTTATCTACGATCCAAGATACTATTAATTGGAGAAAGATTATTTAGGTACTTATTCTACAACCCTTGAATAATTATTTTTAATTTAATATTTTTATATTACTGCAGGAAAACAAATCGGCTATTTTAATCTTCAACCCACGATGCTTTTGTTGCGTGGAGAACATAATCCGGTATTTAATATATTCAGATATTAAAATTTTTAAATATATTTTTTGGTTTTTAAAACATTACAGTCATTATTTATTTTATTTTAATTTGTGTATTATTTTTTTATCCCTTTTAATGATTTATGAATTTTTTAAAAGATTTTTATTTTTTAACCTATGTAATTTTATCTTCAACGTATGACTCTTTAATTGCTTGGAGAAAAATAATACAGATATTTCATCTACCCCGTCCCATATAATTTTTATATTAATTTGTATAGTATTTTTCTCAGTTTTAATTGTTATAAAAAGATTAATTTTTGAAACTTGAGTTTTAATTTTTATATAATTTGACATTTTTATTTTACTAATTTCCAAATTTAATTTGGATTTTATTACATTTTTCAATAGTTATGAAAATATTTTTTCAATTATTTATAACATTTTGTAATTAAAATAAACTTAAAATTTTCAAAATAAATATATATTCAATTTTTAAAAATATTACAACAATTAAAATATATTTTTAAATATATTTTTGCGTTTTAAAATTATTATAGTGATTAAAAATTACAAATAAAAATTATTTTTGATTTTTAAAAATATTACAACAATTAAAATATATTTTTAAATATATTTTTTGGTTTTAAAACATTACAGTCATTATTTATTTTATTTTAATTTGTGTATTATTTTTTTATCCCTTTTAATGATTTATGAATTTTTTAAAAGATTTTTATTTTTTAACCTATGTAATTTTATCTTCAACGTATGACTCTTTAATTGCTTGGAGAAAAATAATACAGATATTTCATCTACCCCGTCCCATATAATTTTTATATTAATTTGTATAGTATTTTTCTCAGTTTTAATTGTTATAAAAAGATTAATTTTTGAAACTTGAGTTTTTAATTTTTATATAATTTGACATTTTTATTTTACTAATTTCCAAATTTAATTTGGATTTTATTACATTTTTCAATAGTTATGAAAATATTTTTTCAATTATTTATAACATTTTGTAATTAAAATAAACTTAAAATTTTCAAAATAAATATATATTCAATTTTTAAAAATATTACAACAATTAAAATATATTTTTAAATATATTTTTGCGTTTTAAAATTATTATAGTGATTAAAAATTACAAATAAAAATTATTTTTGATTTTTAAAAATATTACAGCAATTATAATAATTTTTGAAAATATATTTAGTCATTTTCGAATTTTTAGAATATCTTTGGCAATATATTTAGTAACTAATTCAAATAAGATATTCAAATATAGAAAATATCAATTTATAATCAATTAGAATATCTTTGGCAATATCTTTCAAAACTAATATCTTTCGTAAATAATTCAAATCACAAATAAAATCAAATCCCTTATTTAGGCATAGTTGTGAAAATATATTTTCTATTATTTGTAATATTTTTGTAATTAAAATAAACTTAAAATTTTCAAAATAAATATATATTCGATTTTTTTTCTAAATCTGAGCAATTAAAATACATTTTTATATTTTTCAGGTCTTAAAATAATTACGGTGGTTAAAAATTACAAATAAAAATTATTTTTGGTTTTAAAAATATTACGGTAATTATAATAATTTAAAAACATATTTAGTCACTTTCAAATATTTTAGAATATCTTTGGCAATATCTTTAGTAACTAATATATTCAGATATAGAAAAAATCAATTTATAATCAGATATTCATATATAGAAAAAATCAATTTATAATTAGAATATGTACAAACATAGTTAGTAACTAATATATTTAGCAATATCTTAAGTAACTAATTCAAATCACAAATAAAATCAAATCTCCTTATTTAGGCTTAGTTGTGAAAATATATTTTCAATTATTTATAATATTTTTGTAATTAAAATAATAATTAAAATAATCTTAAAATGTTCAAAATAAATATAAATTCAGTTTTTAAAAATATTACGGTAATTAAAATATGTTTTTAAAATATAGTTTCGGGTTTAAAATTATTACAGAGATTAAAAGTACAAATAAAAATTATTTTTATTTTAAAAATATTAAAACAATTATAATAATTTTTAAAATATATTTAGTCATTTTCAAAATTTTAGAATATATTTAGTAACTAATTTAAATCAGATATTCAGATATAAAAACTTAATTCATAATCAGATATTCAGATATAGAAACAAATCAAATTATAATCAATCAGAATATGTTTGGCAATATCTTTAGTAACTAATATCTTTGACAATATATTTAGTAACTAATTAAAATCACAAATAAAATCAAATCCCTTATTTAGTCATAGTTTTGAAAATATATTTTCAATTATTTATAATATTTTTGCAATTGAAATAATCTTAAATTTTTAAAATAAATATATATTCAGTTTTTAAAAATATTACAGTAATTAAAATATTTTTTAAAATATATTTCAGGTTTTAAAATTATTACAGCGATTAAAAATTATAAATAAAAATTATGTTTAGTTTTTAAAAATATTACATCAATTATAATAATTTTAAGAAAATATATTTAGTCATTTTGAATTTTTAGAATATGTTTGGTAAAATCTTTAGTAACTAATTCAAATTAGATATTCAAATATAAGAAAAATGAATTTATAATCAGATATTTAGATATAAAAATTAATTTATAATCAATTAGAATATGTTTGGCAATATCTTTAATAACTCATATATTTGGCAATATCTTTAGTAACTAATTCTAATCACAAATAAAATCAAATCCCTTATTTAGGTGTTTCTTTTCAAATCAAATATTTAGATATAATCAATTTATAATCAATTAGAATATTTTTTGTGCTAGATCCAAATCAGAGCAAAAATATCTTTGGCAATATCTTTAGTAACTACTTCAAATCAGATATTAAGATATAGAAAAATCAATTTATAATTAGATATTCACATATAGAAAAAATTAATTTATAATCAATAAGAATATTTTTGGCAATATCTTTAGTAACTAATTTATAATCAATTAGAACATCTGTTTCATTATTTAAAATATTTTTGTAATTAAAATAATCTTAAATTTTACACATTACATATATATTCGGTTTTAAAAATATTACAGCAATAATATATTTTTAAAATATATTTTTGGTTTTTAAAATTATTACAGCAATAATATATTTTTAAAATATATGTTTCATAATTCAACGATCTAATTTAGATCGTGTTCACAATTTTTCAAATTATACTAAATTATTTTAATTTCAAAATATTTATTTATGAAATAATATGAAAATTAATTTAAAATTTAAATTACCAAAGTGATCTTACTAAATACAAATTACCAATTTAAACTACTAAATCTTACTTTAATTTAACTACCTAAATTAGATAATGCTCACAATTTTCCAAATTAAACCAAATTATTATAATTCAAAATTTATCTGAAATAATACCAAATTTTGTGTAAATTTTAAATTACCAAAATTAAAAATTTTAATTCAACCGTTGTTAAATAATATTGAAATTATAATTTTTAAACAAATAATTTTTTATAGATTAAAATATTTACAAATTTAAAATTTTTATAGAAATAATTGATTTTCTAAATATCCAAATTTAATTTGAATTTTTATTTTTATTTTTAGATAGTTATGAAAATATATTTTCATATCAAATTGGGTTAAAAATAAAATTAATTTCAGTGAAAATTAAATTAAATAATAGCAAAATTTTAGATAAAATTCAATTTACCAAATTAATCTTACCAAATTTACGTATAATAAATTCATATATTAAGTAGATTAATGGAAAAAAATCTTACTTTAATTAAACTACCAAATTTAGATCATGTTCGATTTTACGCAGATTAATTTCAATTTTTATTTTTAATAGCTCTTAAAATTTCAACTTCTTGAAATTTTTTATTTTTAATTTTAATTTTAATTATATATTGTTTAAAGATAATTGTGAAAATTTAATTTTATACCAAAATTAATACTAATTTTAAAATTAAAACTACCGAAATTTGAAAAATTATATCCACACTTATGTTGCCAAATTAAAGTTACCAAAATTATGTATAATAGTTTCATAATCTAATTAAATTATTGAAAAAATTTACTTTAATTAAATTACCAAATTTAGATCATGTTCCCATTTTTCAACTTATTTCGAATTTAAAAGTATTTTTAAATAGTTTAAATTTGAAAGTATTTAAAAATAGTATTTATGAGATTAATGAATACCTAAATTAATTTATATTTTCTGTTTTTATTTTAAATAGTTCTAAAAATTTATTTGTATCCGTGGTTTTTAATGTTGAAATTTGTTGTATTAATTTGAATTTTTATTTTTATTTTAAATAATTCTGAAATTTTTTATTTCTTTATGTAATTTCAAATTTTTAATTTGAATAGTATTTCTTAGATAGTTGTGAAATTTCATTTTATACCAAATTTAATACTAATTATGAAATTTAAAATACCAAAATTTGAAAAATTTCAAATTACCATAACTATGTTACCAAATTTATATATAATAGATTCATAATTTAAGTAAATTATTGAAAAATATCTAACTTTAATTAAATTGCCAAATTTAGATCATATTCCCATTTTAAATTAATTTCTAATTTAATAGCATTTTTGAAATAAATAAATTTCAAAATTATTTAAAAATAGTAATCATGACTTTAATGAACACCTAAATTAATTTGAATTTTCAGTTTTTGTTTTTAAATACTTCTAAAAATTAATTTTTATTCTTGGTTTTTATTTTTGAAATTATTTTGTTCTAGAATTTCAAAATTTTAATTTTAATTTTGTATTTTTAAGACATAGTTATGAAAATTCATTTTATACCAAATTTAATACTAATTTCTAAGTATAGGTTACTTAAATTTTATGTATTATTTCTATGCAAAATATCATAATTTTCTTGATTTTCAAAATTTCTTAAATTCCAAATGAAAGAAATTCTTAATAACCAATGTAGGTTACATAAATTTACTTATTTAATATATAATAATGAAACTGAAATTATATTGCTATTTATTTGCTGATTTACTAAAACATTTCTATTACATTAATTTTTTGAAACTTTTGTAGATATATATGATTATTTGTTGGTCGGCAACATGATCTATATACGTAAATTTTAATTTTTATTATTTGTCTTTAAAGCATAATATTTTTATCATGAAAATATGATTAAAAATTAACTATTATTCGGTAAAACAATATAATTAATATTTTTAAAGATAATTAACTAAGTAATATATTAATATTTAAAATTAACTATGTATTTAATGTTTATTATCTTCATAATTATTTAATTATTTAATATATTGTTATGAAAATGAAATTATATTATTTATTATTTATTTTTGATTTATTTAATGTTTTATGAAACTATAATTTATAGGATTTAAAATTAACTATTTTTATGGATTTATTATATTAGTATTTATTTAGTTACTATCATTATAAAACTAAAATTAACTATTTAGTTACTGATTTATTATATTATTATTTATTTACTTATTTAATATATTATTATAAAATTGAATTTAAGTGGTTTAAATTTAACTATTTATTTACTAATTTGTTATGATAATATTTATTTAATTATTTTAACTAAGCATATAAAATATATATTGGTTAGATTTTATAGAAAATAATTACATATAATAAGATGGATAATTATGGTAAAAATTAAGTGAAGAATTATTTTATATTTTTCAATTGTTAAAATTAGTATTTAAACCATATTGATTGAAAACTATATTAACCGAAAATTTGAAATTGTATATAAACAATTTTGAAGGTAGTTAGGATTTGATTAGATAACATTTTTAACATATAATAAATTGATTACATATTTTCAATTATTATAATTTTAGATAATATCTTTGTATAAATTAAGCTAACTTTTGGCGGTATTATAAATTATTTATTATATTATTTATTATTATTTCATTAATTGTTAATGTAGAAAAACTAAATCCATTATTGTTATGGAATTTTTATAATTTGTGTGTCCGACATGTTATTGTTGCTAATTATTAATGATTAATAAGATTTTATGAAATTATATTATGATATTTTATTAATTATGGTCACTAATTTTATTAATTTATAGCGTCATTTGATTTAAAATTATATTATTATTAAATTAATTTATGGATATTTTATCGGGATGTCGGGACAAAATAATAAAATTGCAGATACACGCCATTTAATGAGCTTGGTAGATGAAAATGATGTCATCTTAAAAGGAAGAATCACTCGAACATGGGAAGGACAACGTAAACATAGGAATCTCATCCGAATTAACTTTATTCTCCTTGATAACAAAGTACAATCAAAATTTTATATATCTTGATAATTGCAAGTTTAAATAATACAAATTTACTTTAATTATGATGTGTTTTATTTAATTTTTAATAGAACACTCATATACATGTTTTTGCCATAAGAATGATGCATTACGACCGAGAAATTAGTACAAGAATGAAAATTTTATATTTTCTTAAATGTAAAGATTGTTACTGCAAATAAGATATACAAATCGTAAGCACTCCAAGAATTATTCATTTGTGTTATCGCACAAACATGAAATTTCTAGTAGGCCCCTATAAATTTAAAATTTTGAGATTTGTAAAACCACCTCAAAGTTTAAAAATTATAAAAACACCCTCAAGAATTAAAACATTACAAAAATTCTAACCTCACAAATGACACATGAAATTTCTAGTAGGCCCCTATAAATTTAAAATTTTGAGATTTGTAAAACCACCTCAAAGTTTAAAAATTATAAAAACACCCTCAAGAATTAAAACATTACAAAAATTCTAACCTCACAAATGACACATGAAATTTCTAGTAGGCCCCTATAAATTTAAAATTTTGAGATTTGTAAAACCACCTCAAAGTTTAAAAATTATAAAAACACCCTCAAGAATTAAAACATTACAAAAATTCTAACCTCACAAATGACACATGAAATTTCTAGTAGGCCCCTATAAATTTAAAATTTTGAGATTTGTAAAACCACCTCAAAGTTTAAAAATTATAAAAACACCCTCAAGAATTAAAACATTACAAAAATTCTAACCTCACAAATGACACATGAAATTTCTAGTAGGCCCCTATAAATTTAAAATTTTGAGATTTGTAAAACCACCTCAAAGTTTAAAAATTATAAAAACACCCTCAAGAATTAAAACATTACAAAAATTCTAACCTCACAAATGACACATGAAATTTCTAGTAGGCCCCTATAAATTTAAAATTTTGAGATTTGTAAAACCACCTCAAAGTTTAAAAATTATAAAAACACCCTCAAGAATTAAAACATTACAAAAATTCTAACCTCACAAATGACACATGAAATTTCTAGTAGGCCCCTATAAATTTAAAATTTTGAGATTTGTAAAACCACCTCAAAGTTTAAAAATTATAAAAACACCCTCAAGAATTAAAACATTACAAAAATTCTAACCTCACAAATGACACATGAAATTTCTAGTAGGCCCCTATAAATTTAAAATTTTGAGATTTGTAAAACCACCTCAAAGTTTAAAAATTATAAAAACACCCTCAAGAATTAAAACATTACAAAAATTCTAACCTCACAAATGACACATGAAATTTCTAGTAGGCCCCTATAAATTTAAAATTTTGAGATTTGTAAAACCACCTCAAAGTTTAAAAATTATAAAAACACCCTCAAGAATTAAAACATTACAAAAATTCTAACCTCACAAATGACACATGAAATTTCTAGTAGGCCCCTATAAATTTAAAATTTTGAGATTTGTAAAACCACCTCAAAGTTTAAAAATTATAAAAACACCCTCAAGAATTAAAACATTACAAAAATTCTAACCTCACAAATGACACATGAAATTTCTAGTAGGCCCCTATAAATTTAAAATTTTGAGATTTGTAAAACCACCTCAAAGTTTAAAAATTATAAAAACACCCTCAAGAATTAAAACATTACAAAAATTCTAACCTCACAAATGACACATGAAATTTCTAGTAGGCCCCTATAAATTTAAAATTTTGAGATTTGTAAAACCACCTCAAAGTTTAAAAATTATAAAAACACCCTCAAGAATTAAAACATTACAAAAATTCTAACCTCACAAATGACACATGAAATTTCTAGTAGGCCCCTATAAATTTAAAATTTTGAGATTTGTAAAACCACCTCAAAGTTTAAAAATTATAAAAACACCCTCAAGAATTAAAACATTACAAAAATTCTAACCTCACAAATGACACATGAAATTTCTAGTAGGCCCCTATAAATTTAAAATTTTGAGATTTGTAAAACCACCTCAAAGTTTAAAAATTATAAAAACACCCTCAAGAATTAAAACATTACAAAAATTCTAACCTCACAAATGACACATGAAATTTCTAGTAGGCCCCTATAAATTTAAAATTTTGAGATTTGTAAAACCACCTCAAAGTTTAAAAATTATAAAAACACCCTCAAGAATTAAAACATTACAAAAATTCTAACCTCACAAATGACACATGAAATTTCTAGTAGGCCCCTATAAATTTAAAATTTGCAAATAACATCCTCAAAGTTTTAGAAAATGAGAAAAATACCCTCAAGGGTTTAGAATTATAAAAACCACCCTAAAATTTCAAAATCTAAAAACGACACATGAAATCCGAAAATTACCAGCAGCACCCTATAAATTAAAAATTTATAGAAAACACCC
This sequence comes from Asparagus setaceus, assembly GCA_012295165.1. Classification (NCBI taxonomy): domain Eukaryota; kingdom Viridiplantae; phylum Streptophyta; class Magnoliopsida; order Asparagales; family Asparagaceae; genus Asparagus; species Asparagus setaceus. The sequence continues at coordinate 4,981,782 of CM022709.1, read as the reverse complement.
TCAGAGTTAAAAAAATTACAAATAACACCCTCAAGAGTTCAAAATTACAGAAAACTGTCAGAATTGTCTAAACTTGCAAATGACACTTAAAATCTGGGAATTTCTAGCAATCTCCTATAAATTTAAAATTTATAAAAAACATCCTTAAAGTTTTATAAATTGCGAAAACAACCTCAAGGGTTTAAAAATTAGTAAAACCACATTAAAATTTCAAAACCTACAAATTACACATGAAATCTAGAAACTGCCACCAGTCCCCTATAAATTTGAAAATTGCAAAAAACAACCTTAAAGTTTTAAAATTATGAAAAACACCTCTAAGTTTGAAATTTATAGAACACAACCGCAGAAGATGCTTGTAATTTCCAGGTTTGTAGTGTGTTTTTCTGCATGTTTTAGGATTTTTTGGTGTTTTATGCAATTTTTGAAATTTTAATGGTGTTTTTTAAAAAATTTGAAACTTTGAGGGTGTTTTTTGGAAATTCTAAATTTACAAGGGGCTGCTGAAAATTTTCAGATTTCACTTGTCATTCGTAAGTTTAGAAATTTCTGAGATTTTTTTTAATTTTGAACTCTTGAGGGTGTTTTTATAATTTTTAAACGTTGAGGGTGTTTTTATAAATTTTAAATTTATAGGGCTGCTGGTAATTTTTAGATTTCATGGGTCTTATTTCGTTTTTAAAATTTCAGGGTGGTTGTTGTAATCCTAAACCCTTCGCATGTTTTAAAACTTTGAGGGTGTTTTTTTATAAATTTTAAATTTATAGGGGCGTTGAAAATTTTTAGATTTCATGTGTCATTTGTAAGTTTACAAAATTCTAAGAGTTTTTTGCAATTTTGAACTCTTGAGGGTGTTTTTTATAATTTTTAAACGTTGAGGGTATTTTTTACAAATTCCAAATTTATAGGGGGCTGCTGGTGTTTTCCATATTTCATGTGTCATTTGTTGGTTTTAAAATTTCAGGGTGGTTTTTGTAATTCTAAACCCTGGAGGGTATTTTTCATATTTTTTTTAACTTTGAGGGTGTTTTTTATAAATTTTAATTTTATAAGGGTTGCCAAAATTTTCTAGATTTCATTGTAAGTTTAGAAATTTCTATTATTTTTGTAATTTTAAACTATTGAGGTTGTTTTTTACAATTTTTTGGACTTTGAGGTTGTTTTTTGCAATTCTTTAAAACTTTAAGGGTGTTTTTACAAATTTCAAATTTATAGGGGCTGCTGGTAGTTTCAGAATTTGATATGTCATTTGTGAGTTTGTAAAAAGTCCTCTGAAAAGTTTGCAAAAAGCCTCTGAAAAGTTTGCAAAAAGCCTCTAAAAAGTTTACAGAAAGCCTCTTGTAAGTTTGTAGAAAACCACTTAAAAATTTATAGAAAGCCCTTGAAAGTTTGCGAAAAACTCCCTAAAATTTGAAGAAAGCACCAGTAAGCTTGCTAAAAACCCCCCAAAAGTTTGCTAAAAACACCCTAAAAGTTTGCAAAAAACACCCTAAAGTTTGCTGAAAGCCCCCCGTTAGTTTGAAAAAATCCCCCATGTTTGCATAAAACCCCCAAATATTTTCATAAAGCCCCCAAAAGTTTGCAAATAGCTCCTTAAACATTTGCAAGTTTGCCCTCACATTTGCAAATAGACCCTTGAAACTTTTTTATATGTAAAATCCCTATAGCTAAATGGGTTATTTGGTCACCCATGGACCACCCCCATTTAATAAATGGGTGGATGAGGAGTGACCCATTTAGTAAATGTTAAATGGGTCATAAATGGGCAAATGGGCACAAATGTGCCCCATCCATTTATGACCCACCCAAAATCCACCCCAAACCACCCATTTGACAACCCTAAATTCTCTGACGGGCTAAGATTGAGATTGGGGCTGAAGTTTTAGATTTAACTTAAATCGGGTCGGGTAGAGGATATGATGAGTTGTATATTAAAGAGTCGACCCAACACCTGTTCTCGGGAAAAGTCATTATCTTTTTCATTGGTGAAATCATTCTACCTTGATGGGATTACAAATGAGTTTCGAATAAAAATCGCCTTTTTATAAGGCTTTTTACAATGAAAAAATGATAAAAATTACAACTTTCCTCCTTGTGAACAAACGCGGGATCCGTTTATCGGATCCTCGCTATGGGATTCTTTGCACGTGGGGATGTATTCCGTGGACCACCACATTCCTTTCCCAATTGTTGATCGAACGAGATCGGATTCGATCTAGATCTAAAAATCCTCCTTTTACGTGGGAATTCTTAGATCGATCGATCCGAGATCTAAACGAATACGAGATTAATTCGCCAAGGAATTAATCAACGTGAGTGAACGAGATCTACCAAACGAACTCGTTATTTCTTCGGATCAAGGCCAAGCTTGATCCAAAGGATGGTTTGTTATTGTAGATCCGGATCGAAAACTTTGGATCTTGAATCGCAAATCTCCCCGCAAGTCTAGATCTTGATCTCTCTCTTGGAAATTCTCTAACCCTAGGCACACACAAGAGTTCGGCTATCTCCTCTGTTTTTATCTCTCACACCTCGAAAATGAAACCCTAGCCGCCACTTTTATAGGTACAAGAATGATGCGGGCGAATCGGGCAAAAGCCCATTCGGCCTTGGTGTCTGGGGCGAGACACCTCTGGTGTTCGCCGGGCGAGACACCTCTGGTGTTCACGGGCGAGACACCTCTCGGTGTTCACGGGCGAGACACCTCTGGTGTCTCGGTTTTGACCGAAGGCCGGTGGCTTCTCTCGCTGGTTTTCCGAGCTTAATTTGAGGCTTCAAAGTTGGGTTTATCCTTCACTGCACTCATGGCGCATCAGTTCACCAAGGTTCCGAATCACCGGCATTTCGAGGAGAGAGCTCTTTTCAAAAATCACGGGCGCCGCCCGACCGCAGGGGCCGCCCTCTTGACCCCGCCCGCTAACCGGCTAGCGGGACCGCCGAAAACTCAGAGGGCGTCTTGAGAAAGCGTTTGCGTTGCGTTCACTTGTTGTGTCGTCAACGGTTTGCCATTACTTCATCGGATGACTTGTCGATTATTCTCATCATCACGAGCTACGTTCGGGGACTTATAGGCAATTTTCAACGCCTACAGATACCCCCTCCAAAGTGCTTCGGTCTCGCTCTTTTATAGAAGAAGCCGAAATACTTTGGATGTGATAGGCCCAGACCTTCAGTCGGTGTAATAGGACCTGAAAACGGCTTCAAATCTTGATCTCTCCGATTCTTTCGGACTATCCAGTGCTTTGTAGGATAACTAAAAGTGTCGCGGTGCTGCATTTATTGTCTGACCGCTGTCGAAATCTTGACTCGATGGCCGATGAATGAATTTTCTTATTTTTAGCTCGTGACTGTGAGTTGTCGTCGAACTGTTCATCCAATTCCGTGAGACTTAGCTTTGAATCAGTGAAATCTCCACTGCATGGCTTGGCATAAGACTAAACCCGGTGGGAGGATATTGAGGATTCATCCTTTGATTGGTGAACTCTTCTGCGATGCTCGCGGGGACTGACCACACGGAGGGATTTTCTCGAGATGTGACGCGTTGTCCCAAGATCAAAAATTTTCTCTCGAATTCAACCTCCAATTAGCGACTTTTCATCACAACGAATTGTCCAATAATGTAAGGTGAACCTGGAAGCAATTGGGGATTGTCGAAGTTATCCTTAAGAATATAGAACTATTCTCCGTGAACTTCTCGACAAAATAGGAAATAATTTAGACTCAGATACCTAGTTGGAGTATTCAGGGGTTCGACCATCATGGGGATTTACTGATCCGGCTGGAGAGGGAACCCTTCATGGGTTGCATTCATTGTCCTGACGCAAGTTGATCCGTTGATCTTGGTGGCTGGGCAAAAGCCCATTCGCCTTGGTGTCTCGCCGAGGCGAGACACCTCTGGTGTTCGCCGGGCGAGACACCTCTGAAATGGTGGCGAGACACCTCTGGTGTTCGCCGGGCGAGACACCTCTGGGTGTCTCGGTTTTGACCGAGCGTCGTGTGGCTTCTCTCTGCTGGTTTTCCGAGCTTAATTTGAGGCTTCAAAGTTGGGTTTATCCTTCACTGCACTCATGGCGCATCAGTTCACCAAGGTTCAGAATCGGTGGCGGCTGAAAGGAGAGCTCTTTTCAAAAATTTCGGTGCCGGACCATAAAGGGCAGCTCTTGACCCCAGCTATTCATGGGACCACTTGCTCTGCGTAAAGGCGTCTTGAAAAAGCGTTTGCGTTGCGTTCACTTGTTGTGTCGTCAACGGTTTGCCATTACTTCATCGGATGACTTGTCGATTATTCTCATCATCACGAGCTACGTTCGGGGACTTATAGGCAATTTTCAACGCCTACAGATACCCCCTCCAAAGTGCTTCGGTCTCGCTCTTTTATAGAAGAAGCCGAAATACTTTGGATGTGATAGGCCCAGACCTTCAGTCGGTGTAATAGGACACAGCGGCTTCAAATCTTGATCTCTCCGATTCTTTCGGACTATCCGCTTTGTAGGATAACTAAAAGTGTCGCGGTCTTTGCATTTATTGTCTGACCGCTGTCGAAATCTTGACTCGATGGCCGATGAATGAATTTTCTTATTTTTAGCTCGTGACTGTGAGTTGTCGTCGAACTGTTCATCCAATTCCGTGAGACTTAGCTTTGAATCAGTGAAATCTCCACTGCATGGCTTGGCATAAGACTAAACCCCAGTGGGAGGATATTGAGGATTCATCCTTTGATTGGTGAACTCTTACTGCGATGCTCGTTGCAGGACTGACCACAGCGGGAGGGATTTTCTCGAGATGTGACGCGTTGTCCGGCATCAAAAATTTTCTCTCGGAATTCAACCTCCAATTAGCGACTTTTCATCACAACGAATTGTCCAGCGTCGTAAGGCTGAACCCAGTGGAAGCAAATTGGGGATTGTCGAGTTATCCTTAAGAATATAGAACTATTCTCCAGGAACTTCTCGACAAAATAGGAAATAATTTAGACTCGTATACCTAGTTGGAGTATTCAGGGGTTCGACCATCATGGGGATTTACTGATCCGGCTGGAGAGGGAACCCTTCATGGGTTGCATTCATTGTCCTGACGCAAGTTGATCCGTTGGTCAGGTGGTTGGAACTGCGGGTGACCATGAAGTAATTTGTCAGTTCCTTGTTCAAACTTCTAGGGGACAACTTGGAGAGGGCGAGACTGCAAATTGACGCCTCTTTCCCCTTTGGAGATCAATATGCTGCTTGAGGAGATCAATGTTCACTTGTATACTATTAGTGCCTCAGTGGGAGTTTTTCTTGCGGGGACCGCATTTAAGGTCTCCTTTGAGGAGGTGCCTCGCGATAGGGCTCCCGTCACGAAATGAAAGTAGCCGGTGCATGGTGCGCCTGTGACCCTATACTCTCCCAGGGGAGATCTGATGAATCCGACCACATAGGAGTAATGATTGACCCTTGTGTACATCCCCGATTGACTCCATGCATCTAGGTTGACATATCCCATTTCTTGGTGCAATGAGGTCGGCTCTCTATGATAGCCCACCTGGAAACACTTGAGTCTCCATCCCGTTTAATTGGGGGACTAGTCTTGTTATCTAGTTCATCCTCAATTTGGCGGTCTTGATGAATTCTTTTCTATTGGTAAGATGTTCCTCCAAAGCTAGGTATAGCGGTGGTTACAAAGGAGCTGCCCAGAGGACCAGCTGCGGAAGTCGGTCGTCGGCGGTAGTTCCATTGTTGTTGTGACTTGCGATTTGTCATTTTCACTGCCACAAAGATTCATAGAATTCTTGGCAAACCCTCACCTTCAACGGATTTGATTTGCCTTTACCGACACCGCTTAAACCGCTAGCATGCGGATTATCGAATCCCGCTCCACATGTGACGTTGTGCTAAAAGAATGAAACTCTTTTAGACTTGGTGCTATGATTTTGAATACATAGACTTTGTCACTTTTCACGGTAAAGACTAACCTGGCTGTTAGGCGGTGACTTTGGGGTTATTGGCCAACCCCGACCCTCAACGGATTTGATTGGCCTTTACCGATCACCGTTTGGACCGGGCTAGCATGCGGATTATCGAATCCCGTTCCACATGTGACGTTGTGCTAAAAGAATGAAACTCTCTTAGACTTAATGCTACGATGTTGAATACGTAGGCTTCGTCTTTTTCACGGGAATAGACTACCCGGCAACGCGTGGTAGGCGTTGGCTTTATCCCTTCTTAGGCTTCGGGATAAAATACCCCAAGATGAATCTTGGTGTCTTCTTTTTGACCGGAGAGCGACTGAACCGGATCGAACTGGTGAATGGAATTGATTGTGGGAAAGGAAGAATTTTATATTCTATTTCCCGATGTCGGAGAGGAAGGATTTTATATCCTGCTTCTTAGTCTTGGAGAGGAAGAATTTTATATTCTATTTCCGTGTCTCCTTTGTCCGGTAGAGACGAACCCCAAGTGAACATAAGAAAAGAAGGATTTTATATCCTGTTTCTTAGTCTTGGAGAGGAAGAATTTTATATTCTATCTCCGGAAGATGGAGAGGAAGGATTTTATATCCTATCTCCAAGAAAGGGAAACTAAAAGTGGGATCTCCACTTCGAGAATCTCTTAAGGTGAAACTAAGAGTGGGATCTCCACTGAGAATCGAAGAGATACGTAGTTTTCACTTTTATAAGATTCGCCACTGATCCGAAGGTCTCGTTTATCGAGAGTGTTCCAATTTTAGTACTACCGCCATGGGAGGGCGTGGATCAAATAGAACGATGGAGGCTTTCTCGCTCATCGAAAGTGATCTCGAATTTGAAAGTGGACCTCTTGTTCATTGAAAGGAATCAAGAGGGATTTTGATAGAGGATCAAAAATTTCGTGGACCCCTTGCTTATTGAAAGAAGTCAAGGGGAATTTTGCCGTGGAGGGACCAGAAAATTTTGTGGACCCACCGCCAATGAGTTTGATCGGTGGGGAATTCGAGGAAAGGATTAGGTTTTCTCAGGAAAGTATTTCCCGAAGAACTTCCCTCCAAAACGGGTTATCCTAGAGGTACTAAGGATAGTACTTCTTCAGGAACTTCCCATTGATCGGCATTAATTGCCTATCGCCTTCCTGGGTGATAAGGCGATATGCGCCATTGGAATAGACCGTTTCAATCACAAACGGCCCTTCCCACTTGGGTTCAAACTTACCCTTCCTCTTGGAGTCGAGAATTATCGGTCGTCGAGCAGCGAGGACCAAGTCTCCCTCCTTGAAGCTCCTTTGTCGGACTTTCTTGTTGAAGGCCCTGGACATCCTTGCTTGGTAAAACTCAATGTGCTGTTGAGCTTCCAAGCGCTTTTCATCTAGCATCTCGAGTTCTTCGAGGCGCTTTTGATGTAGCTCCTCTGTTGTCATCTCGGTTGCGAGAGCAATGCGGAGGGATGGAATCTGAACTTCAAAGGCGGGGGCTTCACACCCATATACCGAGAGTACTGGTAGCCCGGTCGGTAAGCGACCGTCATGCGACACGCCTGAGTGCTTCTCGAGTTTATCATCCCGCGTTTGTTATTTTTCACCGGCTTCTTGAGAATTTTAATGATCGTTTTGTTGAAAGCCTCCGCCAATCCGCTTTGCGCCGGATTGTACGCAGCTGAGGAGACGCCCGGATCTTGAATTTCTCGCAAAACCGAATGAAGGCATTGCTAATGAACCGGGACCGTTATCATGTACGATCCGCCTTGGTACACCGCGGTCGATAGATGACGTGGTGCTTGATGAACCGAATTACATTGCGGCTTTTACCTCCTTGAGGGGAATCGCCCACTTGAGAAGTAATCGGTGATCGCCGGGATAAACCGATCACCTTTGGCCGACAGAGGAAAGATTGGGCCTACCACATCCATGCCCCATGTCTCGAATGGCCAAGATGTGGCCGACGGTGAAGTTGCTCCGAGGTTGATGCGTAGTTCGCGGTATTTGCACGCGTGACACTTCCGAGCATATGCGACGCATCATTAACCATAGTAGGCCAAGAGTACCCCATCCTCGATCCGATCATAAAGCTTAGGACTGGCCGGTGCGCACCGCATTCTCCTCCGTGTGCTTCTTGGAGAACTTCCTCGCCTCTTTGTTTGAAAGGCGTGAGTAGCAAACCGTTATACCCACCGATAGAGCGCCGGGTTTCGTATTGTAGAAGAACCTTGGCTCTTCTACGGACTGATTCACGCCCTTCATATCTTCGGCGTGATGCCGCAAGACGTAGTCAATAATAGGGAAGCGCCAATCTCGGGGCTCAAGTCCGACTTGGGTTGCATACACTTCCTTAGTGACTACCCTTTCGTCATTTTCTGCCCTATCATAAATAGGAATGAATAACTGGTGGGTCCTCACCGTGACCATTTGCTTTCGATCTGGGGGTTGCGCCAAAGACACCGCTAATGCCGCCAGTGACCAGATACGATTCGAGGCGGAATGTACTCGATGAAGAATCCTTCAAACGAGTCCGCTAACTCGATAGCGACCGATGGTATGGGACTAAATCTGGGTTCCTGACCTCATAGTCCCCGCGAGTCTGTTTGACAATGAGTTGGGAATCCCCGAAGGCTTCGAGATACTCTACCCCCAGCTCTTTAGCGAAGCTAAGTCCAATGAGGAGCGCGTTGTACTCTGCGACATTGTTAGAGCAGGCTCGGCCGCTGAATAAGCCCGAGGCATGACATGCTTCCGGAAACTAAGACTACTCGTCCGTGAATCTTAAGGCTATCCGGGGCTTCATAGCGTTAATTGCTTCGGGGCGCTCCATCAAAATATAAATGCCACACTGTTGGTGCAGAGTTGTGTTAACCTCGTGGGTCTCATCCGGTAGATCATCAAATAGTTCAGCCGTATCCTTTGTTGGGTTGGCTGCCAAAAGATCGCAGATGGCTTGTCCCTTAATTGACTTCTGCTGCTTGAAGTGCAGGTCATACTGGGACAAAAGTAAAGCCCATTTCGCCAGGCGCCAATTCATAGAGGCCGGCGCCATGAACACCAACGGGATTTACGTTAGAAATGACGTAGATCGCTTGCCCAACTAAGTAGTGTCGCATTTTCTCAATCGCAAAGACCGGTAGAGACACTCTTTCTGGTCATTGGGTAGCGAGATTCCGCACCCACCAAGGTTCGGCTTAGATAATAAACCACTGCTCGCGGACCGTGGTCGCCGCCTTGCGCAAGTAAAGCACTCAACGAATGGTTCGCCGCTTTGATATAAATCAAGAACGGTTTACCGACTTGATTACAATCTGGAGGATTCGTCAGATATGTTTTGATATCTTCGAATGCCTTCTGACAGGCGTCATCCCAGACAAAGGACACCCCCTTTTTGTTCAGCTTAGAGAATGGCTGACATTTTCCAGAGAGGTTGGAGATGAAGCGCCGGATGTACGCTAATCGCCCCTGTAATCCTCTGAGTTCCCTTAGATTCTTTGGGGGTTGCAATTCATTGATTGCCTTTATTTTATCGGGGTCAATGTGGATACCTTTGTTGGTAACAACGAATCCGAGGAATTTGCCGCTGGACATTCCGAGGAAAGACTTGGTGGGGTTCATCTTTAATTGATGAGTCCGCATGAGGTCGAATACCGTCCTCAAGTCCTGGATATGGTCATCTTTGTCACGACTTTTCACAACCAAGTCATCGACGTAACATTCGACCGTCTTCCGAAGATGATCCTGAAAGATCTTTGTCATTGCGCGCTGGTAAGTGGCGCCAGCATTCTTCAGTCCAAATGGCATGACTGTGTAACAGAAGATGCCTAGAGGAGTTCTGAGCAGGTGTGCTGCGTCATCTGGATGCATCTTGATTTGGTTGTAACCCGAGAACCCATCCATGAAGGACATTCGCTCAAATCCACATGTATTATCGACGATCACATCGGTAATTGGAAGTGGGAAGTCATCTTTTGGGCATGCGGCATTCAGATCTCTGTAGTCGACACAGATTCTGATTGTCCCGTTCTTTTTTAGCACCGGAACGATATTCGCCACCCAATCCGGATGTTGAACCTCCCGGATGAAACCCGAGGCTATGAGCTTCTTTACTTCCGCAACAATTGCCTCCATAATGGGGTGAAACCGTTCTTTGTTGTGAGTTTGGCATCCACTTTAATGTCGAGGCGGTGCATTGCCACATTGGGGTCGAGCCCTGGCATGTCCTCATAGCTCCAGGCAAAACATCGATATACTCTCTGACAAGAGTGATCAACCTTTTCTTTTCCTCCGGGAAGACTGCTAATATTTATAAGTTTAGGGTGTGCTTCATTACCCATGTTGATCTGGACTACCTCGTCTTCGCCGGAGGCTCTCTCGCCAAACCGTCCCCATACCGCATGTTGAGGTGATGGACCCATGGGTCTTCCCATGTTGGCAATTCTTCATCTTCTTCCAGTAGTGGGGTCCATCAGAGCCATGTTGGACATCAACCCCCGAACATCTTGCCGATCTTGCGTCGAGAGTCGAGGCGTAGAATCGGATGAGTACTCATCATCTAGGTTGGGTGGTTGGTTATTGATCACCAACAACACTCATCTTCAAGAGGATGCGATCCCAATCCCCTTTGAATCCGTAATAATTATCGGGTTTTCCTTCGTACATATGCACCTTGGGTGGAACGGAGATCCCCACCAAAATAAAGTCCTTCTCCCAACGCAAAGTCGCACCCCACTTCTTCATGAGGTCTTTGCGCTTCGGGCTATATCCGAAAGATGAAGTTTCGATTTATCTTCATCGAACCCGCCTCATAGAAGTAGTTGGGCTGGAGTCAACTCCTCCGCCATAGACTAAGTCCTTCTTGCGGCCTCCCTTCCCTTGGACGACGAAAGTCGTTTTGGATGAGTCTTGAAGGTGCTTCTGTATTACGCAGGATGACCGAATTGGCATATGCAATTCAGGGTCATTATACAACTTTTTCATTACATCATTCAAACACAACGAGTACTCTAAATCATCTTTTATTTCTTCTTCGGCAAGCTGCCAATTACAACTTTCATCGGAAGATCCCTCTTCGTCAAGATTGACTACTAAGGGTACAATGTCATTCAAAACAAAACCACCTTTATAGTCAAGCCCGGCTTCGGTATCAGCGTCCTCACCGCTGTCCGTGCCATGGGCCGATGATTCAGTATCGGACTCATTACCGTAAAGGAGGGAGTCAGTGAAATAATTCTCCAGTCCTTTAAACGGTTGTTTGTCCGCGACCACCGTCTTAACCTCGTTATTAGTGTCGACATATTTCAGACACTGATGGAGGGTAGAGGGGACTATAACATGGTTATGGATCCAAGGGCGACCCAACAACAAGTTATAGGAAGTCTCGCCAATGACGAAGGTGACTTCGACTTTAAGTCCCCATCCGACACTTAATGCGGATTTTACCAAGTGGCCGGTGACCCACCGGTGTTAAATCCGTATATCACGGTGCCGGCGAGCCCGCCGACAGAATCCCCGTGCTATACATCAGCAAAGGCATGATGCTCATGTGAACCCGGATCAACTTGGATCCGGTTGACTTCGGCTGAACCAATGTACCCTCGTGAAGTAGAGCTACCGTCATGCTTCGACGCCTTCGTCGCATATCCTCCTTAGAGAACGTGATGCGGAATATGCTTGGAGGCCACATTGCATTCCCGGCTGATGATTCAATTCTCCGACTTGATTTAATGTGGGTTAGGAAGACCTGCGATGCGCAGCGCTTCTCATGCGCCAGCGGGTTTCCTTGGACAACCTCAATAGCTCGTATAAAGTTATTCTTGCCGATGTTGGCCAATTGTGCCATCACATCGGCGGTAGGGAGAGCTTGTGTTCCCTGCCTATCCCTTCCAATCGGGCGATTAAATCGGATCGCCGGGTTGCACCTCAGATTTGCGTGTTGTTTCCCTTCGCTCGGTGGCGTCCTCCTTAGGAGTGGCGGGAACCGTGGAATTGTTACTACCCCAAGCTCCGCTAACATTTTAGCATTAAGGTTGGAGTCATCGGGTATTTGTAAGCGTACTCCGCCCACTCACGGTGACAAAGGCTTCTGTTCCTCCTCAGACAAAGAACACGAGGAATTTGCTCGCCGTCGTCGAGTAGAACCGCTGAGGTAGCATTGCAAGATTTGCCCTTTCCCTTGGACTTCTTTTTAGACGAAGACGTCGCCCACTGATCGTCTTTAAGTAAGTCCGGGTGGACCCATAGGAGTTCGCCATTTGGGGCTGTGTGCGGCACTAACCCCTTCTCTCGCTGCTTGTGGGGATCGTCATTCACCGTCTTCATTCCCACTTTGACCACGGTTTCTGGCCGGAACCAGGTTGTAGGCACTGTCCCAAAGCTTATGGACGTCGCGTTTGCGCCCACTTGCTTTCCCTTATTTGGTTTTGGAGTGATCACACCCACTTCAATCAAAGCTTGGATCTTGTCCTTCAGCTGGTAGCATGACTTGGTTGGGTGGTGTATCGCCTATGATAAGCCTTGATGCCAGGGTCCGTCGTCCTTTGAGCTTCCTCCCGTTGACGATCGGTGGCGCTGGATCTTGTTGTTGTCTAGCAAGTACTTAAAGATCCTGTGCACCTCTTCGCCCCTCGAAGAATACGCTTGGGAAACCCGGGCGTGGATGCCCTCGGTTTCGGGACTGTTGTTGCCGCTGATGGGGTCCGGCTGCTGCTTTATTCTTTGTTGTGGCATTTGGAAAGTTTGATGCGATCAACATTCTTCATTGGCGCCTTCCCTTGTTCCGGGACAAAATTTTGGTTCCGTGGGTTTGGCGCCGACCTCGCCCGCTTCTCCCTTTTGAGGAAACGCCGCCTCTTCCCCTGGACTTTCAAGTCTTTCCGTGTTCTAGATGGTGCAGGCCCATCGCCTCGATCACGCCCAGGAGAGGTTATGTTGGCGTGTCTTGAGGATGAATTCCTCCGTGATTGGGTCACGACAGCCATCGCCTTGTTGCGGAACCGCTTGACAAAATTATCCACGGTTTCTCCATCCTTCGCTTCGCCCCATAACGCACCGAGTGAAACCTCTCGTCGCCATCGAAGAAGTTCGCCAGAACATAGATTCCATGTCTTCCCGCTTGTTGATGCCGCCCGCTTTGAGACGGCGGTACCAATCGAAGGCAGCCGCAGTGGTGCCGACGAATGACCGAACCATCAAGGGCTCAAGCACGAGATGGCTCCCAAATGGCTCTTGAAGTAGATAAGATGTTGAGTGGGGACCCTCTCCCATCGAACGGCGGAAGTTTATTAAATTAAACTTCACGGATAGGGATTGACTCCCACTCTCGTAAGGGCACGGAATCCCCGCCTTCTTCACTTCTTGAGCCGAGATGAGCGAGTTGAGCTTGCTCTCCAGATCCTTGATCTTGTCATTTTCACTTGCATTTCTGTCCCGGTGATTTTGAGGTGGGACCATGGTGTCTTCATTGGCGTTCTGCTCATCGGTGTTAAGGTCTTGCTCTTCATCCGTGTCGCTATCCACAAATTGATGTTGTTGCGACGACGCCTCACCCCGGCGATTAATCATCGCTTGCATTTGCAGTCATGCATTTCTCTCATCTGGCATGGCCATGTCCATCTCGAAGTTTGAAGTTGTCTTTCTTTTGCCAAGACTTCTTCAAGTAGCTTGCCACCTCACCGCACTAATCATGAGTGCTTCACGAGTATGACCTTCACTAGAGACGGTGTCATCGGATGCCATTGCCGAGCCGCCATCCGATACTTCATCTTCGAAGGTACTCTTCGTTCGCGGTTGTGCCTTGAAGGGATCCTCGCTGCAGTCGTGATAGTTAGGCCGTCTGATAGTACCGGCCCGCAACCGAGTCACACGTTGGGAAGGCTCTGGAATGCCGCGTGACGGCGTTGCCTTGTTGGTCATATTGATGGTGACCTCAAGCAGCTCATCTTTGCCTTGACAGAGTGCATGTCTTCTTCGGGAACGCCTTGACCGAGGTCTTGACGGTTCGTTGGTGCTCAGCCTTTGGAAGACTGACACCCTTTCCGGAATTTTATGGCAGCATTTACACTCAGAAACGCGCCTTGATCAATTTAGTACAAATGCAAGAGGATGCGGTTTCGAGAGCTCGTCTACGAGACTTCTTCCTACCCCCAAAGACGATAGTACAACTCATCGGCATGAGTGCGGAGCAACCTACCGCGGCGGCGACACAATCTCGTATAACGCCATCGCCGATGACGACGCTCCATCCGAGGTTGGGTCGGCCACGGTCTTTGAAAGTTACGGCGCTTAGCTTGCGCTTTTGGGTCGCGACCTCTCGGCGGGCTTTTGGACCTCGATCCGCAAACCGGTTGGTGGATTCTCCGTGACTTCGTCGGTGACCCCGGCATTGCGAGTTGTCACGGATCTCTTCAACAAGCTTGCGTGAGTTGACCTTTCACCTTGATCCAACCGAACCGACCTAGGCCAAACACCGAACCCTTATCGAAAAGGGGTGTGGTGTTGGTCGAGTCTTTGTGGAAGGCGCACGATCGAGGAAAAAGCTCCCCGTCCGAGGCCGAAGTTCGACTTGCTTCGGTGACTTCTTGGTCACCTCGCTCCTTTGGGCCGTTGAATAGCTCGAACCAACGACGTGCACGCTGCACGTAGGGCACAAAGATTTTGGATCCACCCCGAGGGTGGAGCGATCTCGCTGACGCGGATCCATTCTTGATCGGCGGTTTAGAGGAGTTACCACCTATCTTCGCCTTCGGGCTCGTGCCCCGTCGGGACATCGGATCCGCTTGTATCGGACACCGTCCATGGATTCTCGCTGCGTGTGCAGCGTTGTCGGCGCCGTTGGCGGGCTCTCTTTGAGAGAGTCACATCGCCGGCGGACTTCTCCTCATTGGTCGGAGGAGGGAGATCAGATCCGGCGCCTTTGGATGGCGCTGGGGAGTTATTGCCGTCATTGTTGTTGGCGGCGTCGGCCGGTCGGTGGCCTTGTGAGTCCTCCTTGCAACGGAGGGCTTCTTCGCCTTTATGGGGAAAAGGAGTTGGATGAGGCAGAGATAGGCCTCAAATTTCTCTGGTGGTCGTACTTCGACCTCTTCGATCAGGGATGGAATCCGTTAGGCTGCTGACTGCGATCTCGGATGCAAGACCGGTGGCTCCCATCGTGGTCGCCAGCTTGTTCTCGAAAGTCATTATCTTTTCATTGGTGAAATCATTCTACCTTGATGGGATTACAAATGAGTTTCAATAAAAATCGCCTTTTATAAGGCTTTTACAATGAAAAATGATAAAATTACAACTTTCCTCCTTGTGAACAAGCGGGATCCGTTTATCGGATCCTCGCTATGCGGGATTCTTTGCCCGTGTCGGGATGTATTCCGTGGACCACCGCGATTCCTTTCCCAATTGTTGATCGAACGAGACGGATTCGATCTAGATCTAAAAATCCCTCCTTTTACGTGGGAATTCTTAGATCGATCGATCGAGATCTAAGCGAATCTGAGATTAATTCGCCAAGGAATTAATCAACGTAGTGAACGATCGACCAAACGAACTCGTTACTCTTCTTCGGATCAAGGCCAAGCTTGATCCAAAGGATGGTTTGTTATTGTAGATCCGATCTCAAAACTTTGGATCTTGAATCGCAAATCTCCCCGCAAGTCTAGATCTTGATCTCTCTCTTGGAAATTCTCTAACCCTAGGCACACACAAGAGTTCGCGGCTATCTCCTCTGTTTTTATCTCTGCCGACCCACGAAAATGAAACCCTAGCCGCCACTTTTATAGGTACAAAGAATGATGCGGGCGAATCGGGCAAAAGCCCATTCGGCTGGTGTTCGCCGGGCGAGACACCTCTGGTGTTCGCCGGGCGAGACACCTCTGGTGTTCGCCGGGCGAGACACCTCTGGTGTTCGCCGGGCGAGACACCTCTGGTGTTCGCCGGGCGAGACACCTCTGGTGTCTCTGCTTTGACCGAAGGCCGGTGGCTTTCTCGCTGGTTTTCCGAAGCTTAATTTGAGGCTTCAAAGTTGGGTTTATCCCTTCACTCGCGACTCATGGCGATCAGTTCACCAAGGTTCCGAATCACCGATACCGTAAAGGAGAGAGCTCTTTTCAATTTCGCGGCCGCCTCGACGAAGGGGCCGCCGCCTTGACTCTCGCTAACCTATTAGCGGACCGGCCAAAACTCTCACAGAGGGCGCTTGAGGAAAGCGTTTGCGTTGCGTTCACTTGTTGTGTCGTCAACGGTTTGCCATTACTTCATCGGATGACTTGTCGATTATTCTCATCATCACGAGCTACGTTCGGCGACTTATAGGCAATTTTCAACGCCTACAACACCCAAGTGTAAACATTAACTGAGTTCACACATCCGAATATCCGGACCGTATCCGCAAAATCGACCCGAATACCGTATCCGAAACTGTATCTGGATGAAACACCAAAACCAAAACCGAACTGAAACTATATCCGGATGGTTTCAATTTTTTCCTACCATATCCGCTTTCTAAACGGATACGGTTGCGGTCGGTCCGGATATATCTGGATTGTTTTGCACCCTACTTTAGGGTATATAACTGCTGCCAAAAATAGGTTACGGTCTATGAGCGCAACGTAGGGGAAATATATGGTATTTAAGTGCAATTAAGCCCAACTTATTATGGTGTAAAATCGAGTAGGATTAATTACAAAATAAGTCCGGTTTAAAACTGAGTAGTAATCTTTTATTATGTTTTTTTTAATGTGTCAAAAAAAACCAAAAAAAAAACAAAAAACAAAAAACAAAAATGTTAGTAACCGATTTCATGGAACCATGTCGGTCTTACAAATGAAAACATTAAAAGCCGATTGTCCACATCCCACTGGTAAGTCAGTCACGAAGTCCGTATGGATCCAAACAAATCCCGTCGTCTCCACATCCACATATCAGTTCTTGCATGATCGACAAATGTCTATATCTATACTATATATCCACATCCACATATCACTTCAATATCTATATTTGTACTACATATCCACATCCACATATCAATTCTTGCATGATCGACAAATATTTATACCTATACTCTACATATAAAAGAGGATTGGGGTGGTAAAACTTTTGATTGTCCTTTTGGCCCCTCTAAAATTTAATAATTCTAACTTTAATTAATTTGCTAATTCTCAACTTTACATTTGGCAAAAAAATTATATAGCTTTGGCCTTTAGACTTCCTCTCTCCTCAATTTGTAACTCTCTCTCTCTCTGTTATCATTAACCGTGCCCTTTCAACTCCCCCCGCTCAATTATATCTCTTTGTAATTAGTACTATTTTTAATTAATCTTTTCAATTCTCCATGCATAGCATCCTTACTTATATCCTAAAACATGATTTCATTTGTCTCAAACCCATAAGCGCTTCAAGATGTTGTTTTCCACACACAAGAGTTCGGCGGCTATCTCCTCTGCTTTTTATCTCACGACCTCGAAAATGAAACCCTAGCCGCCACTTTTATAGGTACAAGCAGCGGATGCGGGCGAATCGGGCAAAGCCCATTCGCCTTGGTGTTCGCCGTGCCGAGACACCTCTGGTGTTCGCCGGGCGACACCTCTGGTGTTCGCCGTGCCGAGACACCTCTCGGTGTTCGCCGGGCGAGACACCTCCGGTGTTCACGGGCGACACCTCTGGTGTCTCTGCTTTGACCGAAGGCCGTGGCTTCTCTCGCTGGTTTTCCGAGCTTAATTTGAGGCTTCAAAGTTGGGTTTATCCTTCACTGCGACTCATGGCGATCAGCTCACCAAGGTTCCGGATCACCGATACCGAAAGGAGAGAGCTCTGGTTTGGCTGCCGCCGACCCAGCGGGGCCGCCGCCTTTGACTTCACCGCTAACCGGCTAGCTGGACCGGCCAAAACTCGCAGAGGGCGCCTTGAGGAAAGCGCTTATGCTATGCTCACTTGTTGTGTCGCCAACGGTTTGCCATTACTTCATCGGATGACTTGTCGATTATTCTCATCATCACGAAGCTACGCTCGGCGACTTATAGGCAATTTTCAACGCCTACAACACCCAAGTGTAAACATTAACTGAGTTCACACATCCGAATATCCGGACCGTATCCGCAAAATCGACCAATACCGTGATCCAAATCAGACTGATGAAACACCAAAACCAAAACCGAATCAAACTATATCCGGATGGTTTCAATTTTTCCTACCATATCCGCTTAAACGGATACTCTGCTACCGGTCCGGATATATCTGGATTGTTTTGCACCCTACTTTAGGGTATATAACTGCTGCCAAAAATAGGTTACGGTCTATGAGCGCAACGTAGGGGAAATATATGGTATTTAAGTGCAATTAAGCCCAACTTATTATGGTGTAAAATCGAGTAGGATTAATTACAAAATAAGTCCGGTTTAAAACTGAGTAGTAATTTTATTATGTTTTTTAATGTGTCAAAACCAAAAAACAAAAACAAAAACAAAAATGTTAGTAACCGATTTCATGGAACCATGTCGGTCTTACAAATGAAAACATTAAAAGCCGATTGTCCACATCCCACTGGTAAGTCAGTCACGAAGTCCGTATGGATCCAAACAAATCCCGTCGTCTCCACATCCACATATCAGTTCTTGCATGATCGACAAATGTCTATATCTATACTATATATCCACATCCACATATCACTTCAATATCTATATTTGTACTACATATCCACATCCACATATCAATTCTTGCATGATCGACAAATATTTATACCTATACTCTACATATAAAAGAGGATTGGGGTGGTAAAACTTTTGATTGTCCTTTTTGCCCCTCTAAAATTTAATAATTCTAACTTTAATTAATTTGCTAATTCTCAACTTTACATTTGGCAAAAAAATTATATAGCTTTGGCCTTTAGACTTCCTCTCTCCTCAATTTGTAACTCTCTCTCTCTCTGTTATCATTAACCGTGCCCTTTCAACTCCCCCCGCTCAATTATATCTCTTTGTAATTAGTACTATTTTTAATTAATCTTTTCAATTCTCCATGCATAGCATCCTTACGTATATCCTAAAACATGATTTCATTTGTCTCAAACCCATAAGCAGTTCAGCATGTTGTTTTCCACCACCTACAAACTCCGCCTCTCGCCTTTCATAACCGGTTTGCTCCGGCAACCTCTGTGTCAGCCCCCACATCCCTCTCTTCTTCTCCCTCTCCCCCTCCGATGGCCTCCTTCAACCCTCCACCTCCCTCACATTCAGTTTGTGCACTATCGATGCATCCCATATACGCCACATGTTCGATGAAATTCTCTGTTGAGAAATCCACATGACATCGTGACCTTCAGCATCCTCCCCCAATCCCTCCACCTATTTGACGAAATACTCTGGTTAAACAACATTACCAATGTCTTCATCTACGCTATCATCTTCCAGTATGTCCGCAAATTGAATGGATTACCTGATGCCGCGAGGCTTTTTTGAGCTATGTTTTTAGATATTGCTTTTCCATTCTTTTACAGAATTTATAGCAAAATTTTTAGTGTGTATAGACTTTTTTACTAGCAACTATAAATATTTTAAAGCACATTCTAGGTAGCTGGCCATAATCAATATTTCTCAAGGAAAAATAATGGTCTTTAGGAAAAATTGAAGTGTAACGTCTAGAAAACTTTCTTCCCTGCTGTGTATTTAGTTTCCAAGATAAAACCAGTTTAAATGTTTGCTCTTGTAATATCCTTTCACTTCAATTGCTTGATGCTTATTCAGCATTTTTCCTGTCAATGACAATCATTATCTATTATATTCATGAATAGAAGTTAGGGTGTTGGTGACAGAACTTAAACATAAACTAAGATGATAAAGTATGTTTGGAAAAGCAAGTCCCTTGCTCTTGAGAACCTCATTCAGCCAAACGATAATTATCTAATCCATTTTTTATAAGCCTTTAATCACTAAACCTGCTTATCACAAATTTGCATTTGTTCTTCCCAATGTATGTAAAGGTGATGGTGCGCTATATAGTATCTAGAAAGTGTAACTTATTGTATATTTATCGATTCGAATAAGTTGATTCAAATAGTAATTTTTTACTTGATTTTAAGCTATACGAAGTTTTGAACTTGAGCGGAAGGTGCACTTTAGAATTGAAAGAGTTGTCTCAATTTAGTTCGAATTCTGGTACTATATATGAACAAAACACCAGAATGATCTAATAAAATTAATTTTACCTTCATTATTAAACTTCAAATTCTCTTTGTTAATAGAGGCTAACATCAAAGGGTTGAAGAGATTATCTTGATTTTCTATCAATTTTCTTTATTAATGGTCACAGCTACTTGGATTTGATGTTAAGAGAGGGAAAATGGTTTGCCAATAGATTGAGGAAAGAGAGAAGCTTTATTGAAGGGTACTTTAGAGAAAATAGTAGAAATTAAATGAATTATAACAGCTTTTATAATAGCAAGGGTGTTGTAATGAAAAAAACATTAGGGGTTCTACAATAAATGAAGTTCATAATAACCCTACGAAAATACAATTATCAACATTTTAAAAGAAACTCCTCCAACAAATGAGAAGAGATCTTATACACCACCGTCCATAATGCCTACAATTATTTATGTGGATGAATATATTGATTAGTTCAATAGGCCCCATAGCTAAGAGAGTTTTTATATAATTTATGTAATTAATATCATTTATGGGGTCTACAAAATAAGAAGAGCTTATTGGTGAGTCGTAAGCATTTTGTACAATCAAGGATGTAGAGCATTCCATGGCCCAAGTTATAGGGATTCTCTACAATTAAGGATGTAGAGAATCCGAACCCCCAGAGGATCTCAAACCAATATAATGCAATAAATATGAGGATTTCAAGGGCATAGCATTGAAATGAACAATTATGGAAAACATGAAAAATATACGAACGATAGAAAATAACAGGAAAGATAAAAGATTAAAATAGAAAGTGATGAGTGATAAATTATTTAAGGTATGTCAAGGTAATTAACTATGTTTTCTTTGATAGGATATTATAAATTTTTGGACTTATTGGGTGAATAACAATCTCTCATCACATATAAGAAACTAATGCATTTGAGAACTTATTTAGTGAATTGCTTCTTGAAATTAAAATTACTGTGCAGTAAGCTTCTACTCTATGTGAAGAATGTGTTTCATAAATAGTCACAAGATTGCGTGCGGAATATTACTTGGCTTTCAAATGTTTTAACTCATGTGGTTTCTTAGCATGCTCACTTGCAAAGCACGTGTTGCATACTAGTATAATTAAAAGGCTAAAAGTCTACTTTGGTTCTTGTACTGGAGTTTCATATTCAAATTGGTTCTTATACTTTACTTTTTCTTAACCTGGACCATATACTGAGGTTTCATATTCAAATCGGCATTTTAGCCTAATTAAAATATTAATCCCAGAAAGCACGAGAACATAATTATTTCCAGATATAAAACTCAATTCCTTGAATTATCGTATCAACTGAGTTTACCCCCATAAAACTTAAACTAGAACACTTGGCGACATGGTGACTTTTGCTCAAATTAAATACTTTCGGGCCAGCTTTATGGTTGTGGGCCTGTTCTCTTTACACACCTAAGTGTAGCATCAAAACTATAAAATGCCGACCATTAAAAGCCCATATAAACATTTCTTACAGGCTTAAATGTGAGGCAACCTAACCCAGTGAAAACCCATTTTTTTTGCATCACAAAACCTCATTTCGTTTGCACCCATATAGAGAAAAGTAATCTTCTAGAGGGCAAAATCATGACGCCTATCCTCCCACTAATTTTTACTCACAACATCAACATATACTATCAATACAACTAGTAATATAAATAAAACGATTAGAATAACATTACAATTAGAATAATATATTTGAAAATTGGCAAAACAGCACTTGAATACTTCATAGTTTACTTACGTTGCACTTACACACCCTCACTTGTTTTTGGAAACATTGTTATACTCTAATAAGTTGTTTAGAATTTAACACACGAGCATTTAGATAAAAATATTCATGTTCACGTAATAGAGAGTACTAATATGCAAATTTTCAACAGTCTAAGATTGGCATATAAATGCTCAAAACAAGTAAATGTATATGAATGCAAAGCCGAGAGAAACTATAATGTATTTAACTGATAATTAGCCTTAAAAAATATCGCTCGATCCTTTACTCCACGTGAGGTCTGTTTGTCAAAACAATTTCTCTCTCTAAAAAGAGACTACTTGTCAAAATACAATTTCCTGAGTAGAAAAATTCACTCCCTGTAAATTAACATGCATGTAACATGTCAAGTCCTGTAGGGTTAATTTCGAACAGAACTCCGGTAGTTTCACTTAATTGCAAAGAGTCTCTCTGCAGTTCTATTATTGCAAATAGACCCCCTGCAATTTTACTTGTTACTAATAGACCCTTCGTAGTATTGACCCACGTGCAAATACACTTCCTTAGTGAACTTTCTCTACTCTTGTAAAAGTAGTACCAAAAAAAAAAAAAAAAAAGGGGAGTGTCTATCCTTAGTAATAGAACTATAAGGGGCATACCCACATTCTCAAATATTTTAAACGACTTTAAGAGTTAAAAAGAAGTTTCACTCAGGAGGTCTATTTGCAACAATTAGAACTATAAAGGATAACAAATAGAACTACATAGAATCTCTTTGCAGTTAGGTGATATATATTAAGAGGGTCTGTTCACAATTAACCCTAAGTTATGGATTCGGATCCTCTCCACTATTAAAAAAATAGTGGAGGGACTATCGCTATATCACAATCATTGATTATCTATTTGATAGTTAAGCTTTTTTATTTCCTTTGAATATAAATTAGGAATGAGTGCAATTCATGAGGGTATGATAAGTGTTAGATTTAAAAAGAGTCTAAACTACTCATTAAATGATTAACAACCGTTATCAAAAGTAATAATCTCTCGGCTACTTTTCTAAAGGGGAGAGGATCCAAATTCCTAATTTATACTCTCTCCATGTGATATTTTTTCGCAAGCGGCATCGTCATCTCCTCAAATTTTTATCTCCGCATGCAAACTTCACCGACCTCCACATCCACAAGAAGCAAGAGTAAGATAATAAACGTCCCCCAAGTACACAACTTGTAACCCATGCAGCCTCGCACCCCCTCCACTTGTCACCCCCCATCCACGTGTCCCTCCCCTCCCCCTCTTTAAATCCTCCCCACTCCACCTCCTCTCACCCTCACAATTCTCTCTCACCCCCTCAACAAACCAAAATTCGCATCAAAATCCAAATTATATATCAATGGCTGAACGCCAGCACCTAGCAGGCCACCCAACCGAGGGCGTAAAATCCCTCATCCAAGACAAGGGCCCCACCGCCACCCAAGCCCTCTCCGTCGTCGCCCTCCTCCCCCTCGGGGGCCTTCTCCTCGTCCTCTCAGGCTTAACGCTCATCGGCACTGTAATAGGCCTGGCAGTCGCCACGCCGGTGTTTGTTCTGTTCAGTCCTGTTCTTGTTCCGGCAGCTATTGTGATCGGACTCGCGGTGACAGGATTTCTGGCGTCGGGCGCGTTCGGCGTCACAGGAGCCACGTCCCTGTCATGGATATGGAGCTACATGACGAGGGGACGGGGGGTGCCGGTGCAGATGGAGCATATGAAGAGGAGGATGGCAGAGTCGGCGGGGCATGTTGGGCAGCGGGCCAAGGATGTCGGGCAGGGGATTCAGAACCGGGCTCAGGAGCAGACCAGGACATGAGCTTGAGATTTTATGCTGTGTTAAGTTGTGCTTTCACTGTTATTAATTAATGTGTATTATTAGTAACTATGTTATGGTGAGGGATTTTACTAGGAGTTAATAGTTAGTGCTTCTTTTCTAGTTGCAAGTTTTGTAATAAGAGAGGCGATGATGAACTGAAAGGTCCTTGTTTCCAGTTTTAAGTATTACTAGTAAAGTGCACGTGCGTTGCACACGTGGGCATACTTGTTTAATATTGAAAATTTTAAATGTGGACCGTAAAATGATGAAGTGAATCGATGGAAAACTCTCGATTCATGTACTTAAGCTGGTTTAGATTTTACCAATATTCATGAAACCTAAATAAAGGACATAAGATTTGTGTACTAGGACTCTTAGATAATTAGATTGGCCAACAGCTAGAAGGACCTGAATGTGTAGGGTAATGAGATAAAACCAGGAATCAATTCATACCATGTTTCAAATTTAATTACCCTATCAAAGTCTTTATTAATCATCAGCATTTAAAGCTGAAACAAAACATACAGACATAGAGGGTCGAATTTACTAAATAGCTGATATCCGACATAGATTAATAAGGTGAAAAAAATTATTATCCTATGCATGAACAAACTTATTCTGTAAACACAATAGCAACATTAAAAGATGCTTTAATATTAGAGATGAGAGATACATCTTTGCTTAATTTACACTAAGGTTCAAGCTATTTAAGGAAATGCCAATTAATAAGAGCTTTCCCAAATAAATTTTTTAAACTTGAAGCTAAAATTGACATGTTTGTATGATGAAGATATATCATGCGATTAGGGACTTGTCACTTATTGAAGTTCCGTGACAATTACAAGAGAGATTGATTATGTCGTTCATATGCCTTTCATCAATCTCTAGTTCGCAACTTGGTACTGAATCATTGCAATAGCATTTTCATAGAAATCTATTCCATCTTTAATGTCATCCCAAGCACTTCATTTCTCAGAAATAGAAGTTGGATGGTTGGAAGGAGAGGAATAGAGAGAAATAAATGAAAAATAAATATTACATATAAAAATAAGTTATTAATTAGAAGGTAAAAAGCCAAAGCTTAAGAAGATATCACTTTAGCAATCAAGGTTTATTTATAATAAAAATATAATATTTATTTTGGATGCATGTAAATATGATGCTTGTTGTAGTATTTATTTAACTTTTTTGTCTGAAATCACGGTAAGAAAGTTTATTTGTATTTCACATTGTAACATCAAAAGGGTAATGCAATTAGCCTAATGCATTCCTAATCGTGCCCCTACTTCATGATATTAGCATCATAGATTTCTTTGATACAATGTGTCTTTAAATTACACTGTGAAATGCGTTTAGGGGGTTGAATTTTAAAAGTATTTAATCTAATGAGATTTTAAGATACATTTGTTCGCTTTTAGTGTTTTTATAGTACATTTTGAAATTTGCATAATCCCAATGTCTCCAAAAGAAAACTAATCACCAAATTGATTGTAGCAATTTAAATCGTACCAAATTGACTCATTTCTACAATAATCAAATTTTAAAATACATTTTTAAAATTCTAATTGAATTATAGAGGAACATACCACACTAACACGTGCTTGAGCAAATTTGGTTCTCGAAAGAAGTCGACATCTTGTGCTCTGCTAAATTTCCCATTCTAATCCAAGTGGAATTCTAGTTGAGCTTTTCTTTTGTAATTGTATGAATTTGGCTTAGTAGGTATTATGGTGAGTGGAAGAAAATGTATGAGCTAATTTATACTCAAGAGATGAAAGAGAAGTTATATAAAAATAAAATAGGTTGTTTGTTAGTTAATATATAGTTTATACATGGATTCAAATTGAATTTTAAAAGTTTAGACTCTACATCTTATTATTATAATTATTTGATTAACTTTGTCTTATATTATTGTGTGACTGATTGGGAAGAAATTTATAGTTTTGAGCTGAAATTTTGGACTCATTAGCAACTGGTGCTTAAAAGACCCAAAGCAATGAAGAATGAGGTGCACCATTCTCTAATTCTAGCTTAGTTGGTCTCTACAAAGCTCTAGTCCTCCCACGGCTTAAACTTTGATGTCTCTCCAATACAGTCGTTTCAACTTCTTAGAAAGGAGAGTAGGTCGCAAAGCCCCCCGACATACAATTAAGGTAGCCCGAAAAGTGAACATTGACGCTCTAAAATTCTAAATATAGATATAAGCATTTGTATGTAGTATTAGATTATAAACTATATTGATAATAATTATATTCTTGATCAAATATTTTGGGGAGAGTAGGAGGTGCATTTAATAAAGAGTTATGGATAATTATTTAAGGATTAATTATAACTAATGGTATAATTGTGAATTATCAAAATTTGAAAGGGCAAAATAGGAAATCAAAAGTTTTGACATGGGTATTCTCTTTTATAAGTAGTATAGATTACTGTTTGTAAGCTTTTTCAGTTGGCATTAAGTAATTTGTTAGATTTATAGTGCAAATATTTGAAAACTTCTAACGCAATAAGTAAAACCTCTAATCCACCAAGGGTTATTCTCTGAATCCACAAAGAACGATCTTCGAATCCACGAAGAAATATTAAAGAGGAATTTTATTGATAAAAATATATATTATTCATGGGGTTTACAATTCTTCTCCTTAAATAGAAAAGCAAATTCTACCCCTAATAAGAACGTAATTTTAAAAGAAAGAAACAATTTAAAACTATCTACAACACTTCCTATAATAAAGGAAACAAATCAGTCCTAATTAAATCAAAATTGATTTTATTTTCTAATCTAAATTGATTCTAACTTTATTATAAAAAATAAACTAAAGGCCAATTATTTCTGAAATCCTGCTAAAAATGGGTGTTACTGATGAGATTGTGGGATTCTGCCAAACTGATTGACTCCGTCTCGTCGAGATAGGCGATTTTCATATATAATATATTAGAATCTGCCTTCCGGATTGGGAGATATGATTATTTGTCTACGG
Organism: Asparagus setaceus; assembly: GCA_012295165.1. Classification (NCBI taxonomy): domain Eukaryota; kingdom Viridiplantae; phylum Streptophyta; class Magnoliopsida; order Asparagales; family Asparagaceae; genus Asparagus; species Asparagus setaceus. Next base: position 4,955,163 of record CM022709.1, on the reverse strand, counting down.
CCAGTTAATAATTCATCCATATCCGTATATGACTCGTGAAGATCCCACTTTTTCGTGAATTTACTAGTTATGCGTCCTACATCAACTTCCCCTCAATTCCACATGACAATTGATAATGGCATAAAAGAACATCAAGCAGGCGGACATGGACCTGGGATAGTACCCGACAGCAGAATATGGCATATAATTAGCTCAAAAAATTAAATAAAAATGGAAGGCAAGTGCAGTATTCTGGATAAATGAAAAAAAAATCTCAAAATTAATTCTTATTTTAGAAAAAATCATAGTAGTACTATGTACAGGGAGTTGTGATAAGAAAATCATATTACGCTTGTATCGGAAGTAACAACCGGGGGTCCTTTTCTCAGAATTACTATGAGAAATTTTGAGCTTTTAGCAATAAGTTATGAGTTTTTACCGAGCCCGCAATTCTTTTTCTTTTTTTATTTTTATTTTTTTTTCTGTCTTAGTACAGCAAATGCAATTGTAGATCTCTTGTTTTCTAGTCCACATGTTGAAATGGAGAAAAAAAAATTCATAGACTATAGAGGGTCCTCTAAAATCATATAGGCCTATGGGGACTCTTGTTTTCAAGTCAAGATTTTGCACGCATAAATGGGAAATGAAAAAAAGTCATATAGGGGGTCCTTTAAATCATATAGGCCTAGAGGGAGGTAGGCAAATCAAATATCAATATCAGTACAGTTAAATCGTTTATGCGTCAATATTATCTACCATATCTCCCTATTTGTTTATATGATTTTCCCAGGATAAATGTGTCTAGAAATAGCACTGATGATGCTTCTCCCAGACAATTACTGAACTCTTTAAAACTGCGTTCAAAACGTGAGAATAATTTGTCCCAACGTACCATTTTTGCTAAGAACAAAATGACGACTTGTCAATGTCGTCATATTACAAATCCCTTTTCGGCTAGACACAACGTGGCATTCACTTTCTCCCAAGCCAACAGAACTGTCATTTGCAAATGATGGATTGCATGCAACTCCCATCAATATCGAACATGAGAGTTATTACTAGGGGTGCATACGGTGCGGATACGTCATAACCGTATCCGTTTATCAATCACGGATACAGATTCGGATACTGACATGCCTCGGTAAGGAAAACTCATATCAATATATACTAAAATCAGATACGGATATACATGGAGATATGCAAGCAGATATACACGAGGATACAAAACAGATATGAAAAAACTAGATAATATTTTAAAAAAAATTACATATAGTTCATTTAGTACTAAAGAGTTGATAAATATGCTCATTATATCCGAAAAACTAACATTAGATATCTTGATTATCGAATTGACCTCAAATTCATTAATCAAATCAAAGAGTTGAAACTGTTAGAACAATATAGCCAATATATATTCAATATTTTAGATACGGATACTTTACTACATAACCATATTCATAATCATATCCTTTCGGTTATAAATTTTAGTAAACATGTCAGGATACAGATATTTCCTCGTATACGGATAATTTTATGCACCGCTAGCTGTTACTTTAGATGCAAGATGATAACAGCTATATGATAACAATAGTAGTAACAAAAATAATTAATTACTCTGCAAAAAGATTTCAAAAAAATGGCTTAACAACATTAATGGGTGACAACATGAGTATAATTAATAAATGCAAGAACATCTCAAATTAATGGCTCAGCCAAACATGTCATGGAGAAAGTGGAAAGCACTGTAAGCTGGCAACCAGGTCAAGCCAAAATGTTCCTATACAAAAAAAGTGTGAAATGTGTGCACATCTATCTATATTCTTAAAACCCTGATATATATTTTTCATTCATTTCGACTCGACCCAACCTAATCCAACATTCCAAGGCCAGAATTTCACATAAAATACAGGGTGGAACTTACCTGAGAACATGATCATAATTCAAATTACAGAACCCCATCAGACTATAATACTACAAATATCAATGAACTAGGATTTCCACAACTGCGAGACTTGAAGATTTGCAAGCCTCAACTGCTTCTGTACAGGGAGATAATCTTTCAAAGCAACGCAGGTCTCATAAACTGAGCGAGCCAAAGTAGACTTGAGAGCATCATCATCTCTGATGCCACCTTTGCTAGTTAAACTGCCCTCATTACCAGCTGCACGTGCTGCCCACACGCAGATACGCTCCGTTGATATCCATAGTTTGTCTGCTGCGGGTTCTGCTACACCTCGCCAGCTTGTCTCAGCAAGGAGACAAGGCAGAGTGATGGGCAAATCACTCAAAACTGTATCTTGATCGACTATAAGAAGTGGCATGTATTTGCAACAGATACCAGATAGTAGCCCTACAAATCGCAGTGCCTGCAGTAGTGTAGAAGATACCGAGATAGTTAGTGTTAACCTTTATTGACCATGAAAATATAACTACAAACAATTATGTCAGTGCCATATTCCAACGATTATGTTTTTTGGTTTTCTTGATATTAGTCCCTTAAATCATTGATATTTCAAATAGTCCCTTGTTGCTATTAGGTCCCCCAATTTGTAAACTTACAAGAATTGGTGGGACCAGATAGCAATAACAATGGTTTGAGGGACTGATTTTGAAACAACTTATAAGAATTGAGGGACCTAATAGCAATCTCAATGATTGAGGGAATAATTTCAAAATATTAAAGATTCGGGGGACTAATATCGAAAAGCCATTATTTTTTTCATTGTCTGTTTGTGGTGGTGTCCACATCGTCCCGGGGAGTAATGACAATAAACAAGGGTGTGTTGAGAATCGAAGCGGTTAACTTAACAAACAAAGCAGTAAATTTAACTCCTAAACAAACTGAATGGAAGAATAGGATTCGGTGTAAATAGGGGTGTGGAAGAAACAAAACGGTTGACTTAACAAAGGCAATAATCCTAAATAGAACTGAATGGAAGAATAGGGTTCATAAACGACCCAAAAATTTGGCATAAAGATTTATTTTGCTGTTGAAAACATAAATAAGAATGAAAGGTTATATACTTCAGCATACATGGAATGAGAGGGGAAAGAGAAACGGTCATAAGTTATGCTCAATATGAGTTTCAACTAGGTTGATCAAGAAGAAAAAGAAACACTCACCGTTGAAGGATATTCTGCTATGCAACTGATCTCTAATGCATCAAGAAGCCAGTGAACTTTGGTGTTTCCTGCTGCAGTGGAGATGGCAGCAGCAACATCCATGAGAGCAGTCCACCAGGCACCTGAAATTTATGGGACATTCCACTATAAGTACAAATGTGAAATTTGCACATATTATGGTTACTCATACGAGCAATATTTACAGCAAAGAACACAACAAGTTAGTATTATATGCATGCACAGGAAAGCAACACAAAATATAACTGTATGCAGAGAAAAATTATAAGAAGTATTGTAAATCTGCAACTATATATTTCTCATTTCAGGTGCAAAACTGACCTTCTAAACTTGTATTCAATAAGTAAGCTTTTATCTTATGAAGCTCAGAGATTGGAATGCAACCAACCCTAACCAGCCTTGCTCTGGTTGAAATTCTCTTTGCTACTTCATCGACGAGGATTCCTCCATGGATCTTATCAATATCCGGAACCTAGAAGAAGATGAAATTAGTTACAACAAATAAACATGCTACACTGAAATAATTGATGTTTGGGAAGTTTTAATCTATTATGATAAATGATGCTTATATTTGCAAGTTTAATTGGTCGATTGAATATAGCTGAAGTCTTATACAACTGAAAAGTTAGAGACTATAATGACTTGCCAGTTCAACAAAACCTTAGCAAGTAAACATCACATTGTACAGAAATCAAGGTTCAGACATGATCCATCAAATATGAAACCAAAATACTTTATACATCCATAAAAGAGAAGCATCATGTCCATTTTCTATTATCTTCTTCATGGATAATCAGAAATACATGATGTCCAAGCTCAGCTCAAGTTCCTCTGTGGTCATATCCCGGTTTTCCTATAAGCAAATTTACTGACTTCAAGTTATAAACCATGTTAAATATGATCAGTCTTAAGCATCCTGTTAACATATGAACTTCCTTTTTGTACAAATGCTTTAAAAAGTTTAAGGCAAAACACATAAGGGTGTAGTAGTTTAGAATAAGGAATAATGCAAGAACAATAAATTGTAGAAAGTTCCGGAAATGAGTGTATAAGCAATACCTGCAGAATGTCCATCAGCCAACCCTGTGAAGCCTTAGAGAGGCATTTTATAGCCTCTGACCACTCCTCCATAACAACAGCCACCCATGCTTCTGGTTTGGCATCATATATCAACACAGGTAAAATGCCGAACAAACACTCCATGCATTTTTCTATATTTGATGTATAAAGCGACTCTTTAAACTTCCCATCGAGGTATTTACGTAGACCTTTCCAGAATGAAACTCGCAATAAGGTTCTCTGATCTAAGTCATAATTCAAGTACAAACCACCTGAGGAACTGAAGTATGCAACTAACTCTTCTGAGAGTTTATCCAGCTTTGAACCAGAAAATATCTTAAGTAGGTCCGGTAAATGGTGTAACAATGTACATTGCAAATTCAGCTCCAGAGTCCTGAACCTGGATAGGTCAGTGAGCTCATCCACAAAGACGAGGAGGGAACTGACATCATTTGCATGAGTCAAAGAAAAACATATACATTCCTCTCGAAGCAATTTTGCAGACTGCTCTGTACCGAGAGAAATTTTGGCTCCATATCGCATGCAGCTTCTGATAATGGATCCCCAATCTAAAGCAGGCAATCTAGGAGCTTTTGAAAGGCACTTTAAAATGCTTGAAACTGTAGTTGCATGTATGACCTTATCTGGCTGCAGGAAAATGTGAAAAATGAAAGAAGATAGAGTTACTTCTGTGGAATAAATAGAAAGTCTTATGTTGCTTTAGAAGTATAATCACATATAGGTCTCAATTTGCCATCTAAACATGAAGCTGCTAGGTGCAGTGTTTATAGTAAGAATAATTGACCAGTTTCACCCAAACAAAAAAAACTTTTATCTTCCCAAAAGGTTTTATATTGTTGTAAAATTAATTCTAAAATTGTAAGATTAATTCCAGCACATATAATATGAATATGATGGGCAATGAACCAAGTCCAGCAACATAAGTTTCAAGGATTGCTCTCGAACATATGCTACAAACAGAAAGACATGCCCACGTGCAGAAAATTATATATCAATGCATTAGTACAGACATCCAAGAAGAAATACACATAAAAAATATATTAATATTGGGATTTACCTTATTAAAGTCAGTATCCCTGAGCCACAGGCACAGTCTAAAAACTAAGCTGTCCGCAGCAAAATTTTGAGATGGCAAAGCAGTATCATTAGCACTACCTAGGGGGTTAATATTCTGAAGCTCCTTTGACCAACATTTTTCTCTGAGAAATGAAACAGCCCATGCTGAGTACTCTTTTATCTGCTGATCTTTAGATTCCTTTGCCAGCAGAAAAAGTTCCTGAATCGTTGATGTTGAAAGGGACTCACAAATAGGGCTTGAAAGTAATGAGCCCATGATAAAGGATGAATCCTGATTGATGAATCATTTCGAATTAGATAAAATCATAATATAGTATATATACATACATATGTGTGTGTGTGTGTGTGTGTGTGAAAGATAGTAATAATTACCTTAATATTATGCTGGAAAGGCGTCTGAGAATATACATGAGTAAGATCACCGGCACCAGCACCAAATACATTAACCACTCCAAGCATTCCCCCGAACTGGACATAAGGAGGGGACAAGTTAGTGTATGCATCTCTAAACATTTCCAGCAGACATTTTACATCATCGAATCTCATAGATTGTGTTCCATCACTCAAGATGCATGAGACAAAGGATCCAGCTCCAACACAAGATGCCATCATTAAATTCTGATACAAAGTTCCAGATTTCTTCGAACATCGAAGTGCAGAAAGTAGTGAACCATAACGATAGATGAGATCAGAGTCATTGTCAATGAGTTCAGTTCTCTGGCAAAATGCCATGACAGTGGGTAGTACAAGACATGAGCCCATTGCTAACGGTACCTCAGTCATTTCTCTACAAAAGACGGAACCTTGAGCAGACGAATCAACCTGAGGAACCCATGAAATAAGCATTTCTTTTATTTTGAGTACAACATCATATGCTCCAGACCTGTATATTGCAACAACAGAATTTCCTATACCAAGGACAAGTCCTGCAATACCCCATGCATCTTCCTCCAAGTTATTAATGTTTTCATGAGGCAAGTCGAGAAAATCTGCATTTAATGGATCATCTCGACCTGTTAGAAAGTTCTCACAGAGAGTTCTGAGGGAATCAGATGCAGAGGGACAAATCTGGCTCAATGCTGTTGACAAAGTCCTAATTGTTTTGTGAAGCAGCATCGTTTCCGCTAACCTGGCAGTACTTCCTTCAGGACTGGGATTATCCACTTCTATCCTGGTGAGAAGATCTTGACAAGCAAATCCCAATCCCACTCCACAGGCTCCTTTAACAAGATAGCTTTTGCAGTTATTGACTGCCTGACAGGAGGAAAAATAAAAGAACTTCAATGATGAGCTTTGTCATGTATCTAAACTAAAATAATTCCAGAACTTGAATTGATGAATGATGTATAGCATTTCAAATTAAACGAGGTATAAACTAGCTGCCTGATAATAAGATGAATTTTCTTCTCTTTTTTTTTTTCTTGGGGCAGGGGGTGTTCAAGGCAGGACCTAAGGCTGCTCTAAAGGAAATTGTAGAAATTGTACTTTAATCACATACATATCTTCTTCTCCATTATACTGTTTGCACAAACAACAGCATCTGTCGACACTTTTCAGGTTTCAACCTAGCTTTGATGCACTTAAAGAGCTTGAAGCCTCATTTTAGCTTGCTCTTTAATAGGACAAAGTAGTGTTTTATTTATAATTAATAAGAGAAGGAAGATTGTGTAACTAGCTGAAAGTTTTAGCTGCCTGTAAATATCGGGTGTTGCATTGTCAAAATGTCAGAAAAGTATATGCTTCTATTTTTTTTACTCAGAAGAAGATAACAAGGAGCATTTTTGCACCTTAAGAAGTTCAGTAATAATTCGAGATTTGTGTGCTCTGTCAGTTGCATGCAAACAGTTGTAAACCAGTCCCAATGAAATAGCAGCTGACCACTGCTGATGTTCGTGTTCATGCTCAACCAACCATTTCAGAAGAAAGTCTGATGCAGCAGAGGTAACTGAATGGGTTGTTGAAGGCACAACCTGAAGAAAATGAGTAGTGCAACAATGAGAGCATAGGCAAGAATGTAGAATGTTAATAAAAAGATCACACAATACTAATGGGATTCACTATTAAGTTCAAGATAGTTAAATAGTGGACGAGGGTTGATTAATGGAACACAGCATGCATGTGACAGAATTGTACTATCATTGAGTATTATCTTCAAGTTAATTAGACAAAAGTTACAAAAAATGTTTTTGCTATACCAGTGGTCAATTGTTGAGCAATTCTAACCTTATTTTGGTATTTAAAGGGCAATGTGCTAAGTTATTAGCTATTAAATGTGGGATTTTAGAAGATTATTCATTTATCAGGTATGGAATTAAGGTCTAATGGACATCAGACAATGCATATCGAACAGAGAAAAGTACTGACTCAATTAATCAGATATGAGATAACCTTAGTGGAGAGTTTCAGAAAGTGCCACACCCAGCCATACAGGAAAGTGCATTTTCAATTCATGTGAATTCTGCATTTGATTCCTTGTGATACCCAACTAGGACTATTTCTATCTAGTTTGACTATGCTCTTAACATAGTTCTTCGGCAACAACTCGGAGATGGGCACTAAGAGCAAATCACCTAATTGACAGTTGAGGTGAATCCCTTCCATCCATAGTAATATTTAATGCAATTACATTTAAAAGTCCTAACTATATTCATTACAACTAATGCAAAAAAGAAATGCACTGCAGTTTGAGCTTTACCGTGCAAAGTGCACCTATTGCTAAAGCAATATTCACAGCAACTCGTGGAATAGCTTCCGCCGCAACCTTGCACAAGATCTGCAGGGACACATCCAGACAAACCATTTACAGAGATATAAATAACTGCTGCACTAACATGATAATAGAAAAAAACTAATTATAAGTAGGAACCAGGCACTGCAGTTAATAAATAAAAAAAGCATTATAGGAAAATGGATAGCACTTGAAATTCATTAAGAAATAAAAATTAGATGAACCAAGAGAATGGAAACATAAAAGAAAACTGGTACTAGAAAGAGACGGTCATGGTTTACAATACATTGTCCCCAGGACTTTTAAGTACAGTTTCTTTTGGTTCTCTTTTTAATTAGCTAAAATAGGGAGGTGAAAACAGTAGCTTCATGACAAGGCATGATAGAACTAAACTTGCAGTGCGCAAGGCAGAAAACGAATCTAAAAACACAAAATGATAGTACAAGAGGTTCAAGCGATTGTAGTATTTAACGAGATATAAATGATAAATATGCAAAAAGGAGGAACTTTGACATTTAATTACCCCTTAAAGCTTTAGAATATAGAATGGGACACACAATCTACTCGTATGTAATTGCTGCAGGACCACCATCAAAATATAAACAGGAATACTGGCAACAGGTCAGATATTTCATTTCAAAAATCATATTGATGAGAGAAAGAAGCAAGCATGATTATGTAACGGACAATGCATAGTTCTCATAGAGTAGATTCGGTGACTAACCTTACAGAGAGGAAAATTAAAATATAATCAGTTAGTTTGTTATGGCAAACTTAATTGTGATTGTAAAGATTCAGTATATTCTAAATATTATTAACCTTTTACCTTAAAAATGAAAAGATCAATTACCAATCCAAATTCCAAAAAGATATAAAAATTATATCAATAAAGACTAGAAGACTACACATAAAATTGCAAATGCTATCAACCGGCTAATTTTCAACTCCTAGTAGTTGATCAATTGAAATTTTACTAAATTTTTCATGAATCATGGGGATAGAAAATCTATCGAAAAAAGGACCACATTGTATGCAGAGGTTTCCCTGCAGGTTGGTATATCATATGCTAGTACAGAGATTTTACTTTTTTTTCCTTCTGTCCAACCTGTGCTACTCACTAGGACATTTTTCACATGGTAGGGGCACAAACATAATATCACAAGACCACACAAGGAAGGAAAAATGTTACAAATCCGCAAATGCAACCCTTAGATGAAAGAGGTGGACCTTAAAGATGTCATGGGCAGCCTTGGAGTGTTTATCCGATACATCACGTGATCCCTTAGAATCATCATGCATGATCACTTCCCTTATCCATCGGCAAATGAATGTCTTCCATGATTGCAATGCAAGAAGGGCAAATATAATATTTCTTGATACATGAAGAGCTTCAGAAATTTCCAGTAGTGCCTTTTCATATGCAGAATGGAGTTTAGCCAAGTCCTAGAGGTAGAAGACAACCAGTCAAGCTTCTTATATGCATAAAAATATATTCCATTTGTGATGTGAGATGGGGAAGATGCATAAAGGAATATCTAGAAGTATAGAAAAATGCCTTTGATTTTCCCTGCAAGTCTTTAGGAGTGAATACTAGAGACAACAAGGCTGCCCCAGGTCTAGCATCAAGTCTGTAGCTCCCTGTAGTATACATTGTAAATATACAACATCAAGAAAAAGAATCAAGGGGAAGTAATAAATGGGTGAAGAAATAAAACATCCTGCTATGCTAATTGAATCAAGGGGAAGTAATAAATGGGTGAAAAAATAAAACATCCTGGTATGCTTAATTAGCACTTCCTCACATTGAGGCCAAAGCAAATGAAAAATTTACAATGGAACCTTTTTGAGTGATCTACAGACAACATGCAAAATGATTTATACCCATTTCAATAAAGCTTCCAACTGTTACATAATGACATACATTGATGCACAAATACATTTCAGCCAATTATCAACCAACAACTACACTGCAATACACAACCACACTACATTTGAAGTGTGTATACTGTAGTGAAATTTAATTAAATGAATCCCAATAAATACTCAAAATACCCTGATACCTGCGAGGACAGCTCAATAAATACTCAAACTTTACCTAATATATGTATTCAGCATAGTACTAATATAACAAATTAACAATGAATCTTTTAATTAGCTGCTATTTGGAAAGATGAATACTCCCACATCTCTCCAAGTAGAACAATGCGAAGTAGAAATCTGAATATAAACCTTGACCTTTTCAGAATTTGACCTCATTTTTGTAATTACGCAGTCTGCTTAACTCGAGGTTTTCCATGTTCCATAAAACTTGAAACTACAGTTGGTGGTTTTAAGAACATGCAATATAAGCAACCGAACGAAATATATCCAGGGGGCTTAATCCCTGTTTCATGCAATAATAGGAAACAAAAAGAAGACATCAAAATAGTATGTGGATTAAGTGTTCAACAACTTAACCTATCTTTTTCTACTACATAAAGACTTGATACCAAAAGTTCACACTGCCCACACAAAATCCAATCTCTTACAAGCTGGGGCATGCCTCAGGGGCAACAGCCTCAACCAATTGCTGCTGTAAAACACTTCTATTCAGAGGTTGCACGGAGCAAATCTGTGCAGATGGGCAATTCTCAAGTCAAAATATCAACTTACCAGGCTTTTATTGATATAAAATTATCTAAGAGAACATTATATTGCTTAATGATGCATTCAGAAGACTACTTAACTAAAGAAAAAGCTTAACCGGCTTCCTTCACTTGTCTATGAAATTCATTTGAGAAGGAAGCAAAAGGTTTTCCCAATATACCTTGAGAAAAGATAACTTGAGGAAGGACATCCAGTAATTTTTCAACCTTGTTCACCATGGCTCTTTTCTGTGTACGAACTCTACGCCTATTTCTGAGTCAAGAATGACCTCAGTCAATTTTAATATTGCCAGAAAAAGATGTATAAATGGTTAAACGGTTTAATAGAACTAACAGGTGGTCAAAGTTGATAATCTTGATTTCGAGTTCCTCCATTGCCATGAGTACTTTTGTATCATCTTCATCAACAAGACACCGCAAATTGGTTTCCCTGAAATCAGGAAATGTATCCTGAAGATACTCTACCTGCAGATGTCTTACAATGAATCAATGAGAAACTCATCATGTCCTAAACTTATTAGAAAATGGGAATTAATTAAGAAACACAAGAGTAAATGCCAGCAATATGAACAAATATTTGATAGCATAAAGAATAATTGCCCAAGAACCTCAGAGAAGGGTCACCTCATACTGGGACAAGGCCTTGAAGGCAGACACACGTGCTTTCACCCAAGATGAAGCAGAATGCCTATTTTTAGATATTGCTACATCCCATAAAATTTTTGTAATAGTCTTCGAGCTTTCCGGATAAGCTGCCACATCCATCGCGCCCCATCTTAGCAGAGTGCATAAGCTGCAGCACAAAAAATAAACAATAGCGAATAAATTCCAAAAATGGGAACTTGCACATTTTATTGTAATTAAAGACTAAAGAGCACAATAAAATAATGACACACAAACACAGTGTACTGTGAGGCGATGGGCTAGTACCTAGTGGTGTTTCTCGGGTAGGTAGGTGGTCGGACCAAATGTTTTAAGCAACATTTACATAAAAAGGACTGATCATGAAAATCCTAGCAATCACTTTTTCCATTAAGCAACTATTAGAAATTGATTAATAATTTGTTCTTCAAACACGAATGAGACTCCCTACATGGTTTCCTCTTCGTCAACAATAATTAACGCACAGGCATATTTTTGGATAGTTTAACAATTTCATAAGCTTTAATATGGCCCATGAGGCTAAAAAGTAGTTGCCAAGTTGACAGCTGGCTACAGGCTTCATTTAGAATTCCTACTGGAGGAGAAATTTCTCAAACTGCAAGTGAAAGCAAAATAGTATGCCAAAAATGAAAATGAGGCCTGAATTTCTACCATTCATGACATGAAGCAAATTCTAAAATGTGCCCAGCCAATTGTTGAGGACATCATAATGATACTAATATAAGCTTGAGCTTGTGTGATCAGGGCGGATTTAGCTTCAAGTGTTGGAGTGCAGTTGCACCCCTACAAATTTAGAAATTGCATACAAGTCTTTGTGTTATTTACAATCTGCCCCCTATAAATTTTACAATTTGCACCCCAATCTATCCAAAAACACTAAATAAGTTAGTAACAACTTGAATTAGCCCATTGAAAGTGTACTTAGTGCATTCACATTAGATACTATAGTTTTATAATATTGTATTTTTATTTTTAGGCAAAACGTTACTTGTTGTAAATAAAAATTAAAAAAAAAAAAAAAAAGATCTGCCACTGTCTGTGATGGCTATGAATATTGGCCAACCTATAAGTGAGGGCTCCAAGAAATATCATTTCCTAAATATAGAGAACTGAAAAAACGGTTGAAATGATCTAAATTTGTAAGAAATATGATGAATAAACTGAAGAGTATATGTACAAAATAAAATGAGCCCATTTTATACCAGTAATGACATAAAGTATACACTAAAATAGGGGTGGATGAAATTGAGGAACTTAAATAATGATATGCAGACAACATTAGCAAGTAGAGTACATTGATGGTCCAAGAAATCTTGGTTTTCGGTGTTAAAAAAGACAAAAAGAAACTGCAATATAGAAGGGATTTAAATATCGGAGTCATATTGGCAATTCCAAATTTGCGCCTAAATATAACCACATGACTTGTCAAGTACAAGGATTCTGTCACTCTATTTGTGACCTGGCTATAGGCTAGACCATTCTACTGCAGCATAACAATCAAACACGCCATGAGGGGAGGGAGGGATTGGGGAGGTGAAGTTGCAATACACACACATGATGTCACTAATAAGTTTACATTTACCCATGAAAATACACATTTGTTGATGCTCATTGTAGATCCAAACATTCAGTGTTATCAACACACCGTCAAACCCAACTAGATAAAAAAATCACGTGATTTAGGATTTTCTACCCCATATTTTCAAGCTACTCAAAACAACCGACTTTCGAGAGCATTACAAGTCATTCATTATCTGGTCATGTGATGAATAGACAAGAAATTTTCAATTCGTGTGACTTTTGAATATCATGAGATTTAGAATGTTTAGATGACAACTAACGGTTTGGCTCATCAAATTGATGATTGCACATGAATTTTCACAGGTGGGTGTAAACTTCTTAGTTACACCCTGTGTGTGATGTAACCAAACCCTATTTACATACATAACGCGCGGGAAAACCAGTATATGATGGATATTCCGGTACGATTTGACAACTGTAGTTTCATGAAAGATGGAGAAGAAAAGCATGGAGTAGGACATAGTAGGCTCTATGGTGAAAGCGGGGAAATAAGCTAAACAACGGAAAAAGAGAAGAAAAGAAATCCTCAAAAGATATAAATATATAAAGATGACGGCTTTAAAAATAGGAATCTCTATAAAAACCTAGTGGGATGTAAGACTTTGTTTCGGCCAAAACAAGTACTAAAAGGCAACTAAATTGAGATACACAAGAAACTTGCATGAAAGGAAAGAACATTAAAAAAAATTGCGTTTTAAGGAAATTAGTCGTTAGTTCAAGTCTAAAAAAGCACACAGCAATGAAGATACCAAGTTTGCATTTATAAAAGAAATTTATGACATAATTTATCATGTAGAAAGAATCGATTTGCTTTTCATGTTTTCACTGTTGTCTGTAAGCTGATTCCAAATGCACAGTGGCTCTCATAATTTACTGAGTGCCAAAGATCATTCTCCTGAGTGGCAAACACTTATCATATTATTACAAGCTCAAAAACCACATATCAAGCAGAATCAAAGGATTGCAATATAGAAAAATGTGAAAAAATTAAACCCTTCATAACTTATAAGAACATTCTTACCCATGAGCAACGATAGGGTCATTAGAGTAATCCGTCGAATGTCTTGCAATAACATCCCAAGCAGTGTAAAAATCTGTCATGGCAAGTTGCGGCAATAATGATTTTACGAGAAAAATGTGCATTGGTAAGAAAAATGTGCATTGGTAAGATATCTATGAAATTTTGGAATGAAAAATGTAAAAAAAATATGTGAACAGATCTACATAAATCCACATTAAAGATAACATCAAAAGCCTCAAGTCACTGCAATTGGTTAGAGAATGCCCCAAATAAAGAAGTGAAATGAACAAGGAGTTCTTGTCACATCCGAAATTTTTGTTTTGAACAGTTGGGAACCAATCCTGGAAGATTGGAAGATTAAGGCAAATAACATGAACAAGGGCTTTTGCGGTGCTAAGAAGACGCTCTGAAATAAGCAAGTAACAACTCATACTACAAGCAACAATTTACTTCATATGTGAACAAAGTCAATGGAGTTCGAACTCATTTCATAATAAATTTGAGATAAAGATTCTATCTCATAGTGAGCAATGCTGGAAAAAGAATCCTAATTGCGTTCCGCGGAGTAGAGAGGCAGAGCCGCCAAATCTGGCAACTAAGGCTGTCTAGTGGAAACAACAAGCTTAAGCAGCCATCTATGCCCAGACTTACATTGTTTTCCAAAACACACTCAGGGAGCTTAATCTTGCCATAATTTTCCTGCCAATTTCACATTCCTATGTCCTCATTTAGCAATTTCTTAGCTTCCATTACTTTGTGGTGATAATCAAAACGTTAGATATCAGCACAACAAACAAGTAAAGAAATGAGTTCCATAATCAGGAAATGTCCACGCTAGTATTCAGGATTAGCACTAAGGAACCCAGTGGCGAAGCCACATGGAGGCCAAAAGGGCCTTGGGGCCCCCCTTGAAAAAACAAAATTGCAAGGGATAGGATAATGGGCTTGTATGTAAAATTCTATGATCTAATACCAAAAGATGTAAATATATCAGACCTAGGAGTAGGCTAAAAATGCAAATATGTAAGTTCCTAGGATCTAGCCTAAAAAGAAATGAAAAGCAAAAGTTCCCACGATGTCGACACGTCTGTAGAAAAATGTATCTCTTAAGTTTGAGAGTTTTACTTCTCGATCGGTTGATTTACAATTATTTTCTTTTTTTCATTCAATTTTTTAAGACTATTTCTTGGTTGATGCTATTAGATTTCATATTCTCATCAAAAAATTTATTGGTCTTTTCAGAACATATTCAATGAACTAACTGATTTTTAACATCCAATAGACAAAATGTGAACCAAAATGCAATCCTTCGCCTTATAAGATGCTTATTGAGAAGTATGTTGAGAAAAATCCTTGGATGCAGACAACTTTAATATGGATAATTTTGATGCGGATGTATACAAATATTTTGATTTGGAAAATTTTGATGCAGACAATCCTTATAGAAACTTCTGGATAATATTATGGCTATTTTTTTTCTTCTTTGTGTTAACTTAGGATTTATAACTTCGTGAAAGATCGATAGGTGTTTGTAGTTATATTCATTGTCGTGTTTGATAAATATTATATTTTAATCTGAAATTTGATTTTGAAATTTGGTATATTTATATAATGGTGATATTAATTAATCGTGAAAAGAAAATATTACGGTGTTTAATTATAAATTCTTTTGGACCCCCTTATTCAAATTCCTAGCTCCACTACGTAGGGAACCTTCTTGTGATTTTCTTTTGATGACATTCATAATATCATACCATCATTTTAGGAAAAGAAAGATGGAGGAAAGTCTAATAAAATTTCCTTGGGAACATGCAGATGTTCTCCATGGTCAACACAAAGAGAGGTCATTGATTTGCAGTTTTGAAAGACATTATGAGTAAACACCAAACTTTGCAAAGCTGTATAACGTAGATTCAGAAGGAATGCGAGGCCCCAACCACCCAACCGGTCCCCCCACTAAGACACACATACACACCTTGAAAAGAAGGAAAAATCCTCAATGATAAGAAAGAGAAAAAGTGTTTTAGACATATTCTTTAGTTGATCCACTGATTTGTTTTCTACCCTTTGTGTTTGTACTTGTCAGCATGCAGAAACCAAGATAGCCAAAAGCTACAGACATTTGTTCCTGTGCTTTTGTTTGTTCATATATTCATGCACACATGCCTAGAAACCAAGATTAAATATATGATAAAACAGTAGATGAGTAGGCATCATCTAAAAAAATTCAAATATGCTAAAAAAGATTATCCTATTCAAGCAGCGGGAACAGAGACGAAAGTAACATATAGAAGAAGCTTAGTCGCAAGAGTCAGAAAAATGGTACTTGTAAAGAGAAAAAACAAATAGAGTATGTCCTACAAGTAAAAAGAGTTACCAACTACATCTGCTTCACAGAGATGGGCAAGGCTTTCAAAACCAAGAGCTCGCACAGTAGAATCTCGACTCTCGATACATGACTGTTATTAGAAGTAAACTGCTAAGACTATATCTATATAAAAATTATAAATAAAGAAACTAACATGCAAAAGAGTTCTGTGTGATATGTGATATCTTTACCGACACAGATAATATGAGGTCAACACCCCTATCAGGATTGTGTCTGCAGACATCGCGTATTGAACCAGCAATACTAATACAAATATGTCTATCAGAGATGAAAGCAGACAGCGCTTTTGGATCCAAGATTTCCTACATACATCAAGAACGAGAATAAAACAATAAATTGGTATCAACAATTAATACCTAATAGACCATTTTCAATTCAATCTTAGGGACCTGAATAGAAGCAATTTCATATATTGCATAATATGATCACCTTTGGACCACCACTCATAGAAAAAAATTTGTTAACAAACTTAAGAGAAAGATGGGATGCCAGTTGAAAAAGCAGAGGAAGAAAAATTATAGTAGAACAAGAATTAGAAACTTAGCTTGCGGTAATTAACTAACAATATCTCTCTATTATAAAATATTTAATTTTATTCTTGTAGTATGACGTTTTTTGTTAGTATCACATTTTTAAAAATCTTCAAGCATACAAAAGTAAAGAGATTTATCTAAACAAGCATGGTCAGCAGTACAATGAATTATGCTTGATTGTCAGAGGAGATCATGTATTGGCACTTGGATGAAAGATACTTTACCACCTTTGAGGCAACTACTCTTAAAAACTCTACACAGTTCTCGTCGATTGCTGCTGAGTCTATTGCTTCAAAATAAAGTGTAATTACCAAAAAAGCCTTTGTACATTCCAGAATAAAGGTTTCAGTTTAAAGGTTCCAACTATTTAACAGCCAAACAAACCTTTACGTTCCATTTTCAGTTTGTAGTTACCAAACAACCAACTTTCCTTAATAGGTATTACCGAATGTTGTCCAGATATAAGCTTCTCGAGTAAGTGGTAGACTAGAATACATTCAATAATTATGAACTTAATAAACAAAATATAAATAATAACATTTAAACATGTCAATCAAAATACGAAAAAATAATTTTCTTACTTGCAATGTTCCAAATGCCTGACCTGTAGTAATCCATGTCTTACAAAGCAAACGAGTAGCTGCAGCATATAACACTCTAGATAAATGCAATCAAGAGAAAAAGTGTTACAAATACTTACAGAAGATAAATAGCTATTTGCTAAGTGTATAACTTTCTTGCACTAGGTAACATCCAAGTAAAATTGATGGATATGTTAACTGAGTTCAGAATTATATGTAAGTTAAGGAATCTATCTGATTTGGTAACAATTTTGGTCATAAAATAATTAACTTCAGCTATCGATCTGAAAGCATCTTAAATTGATTACACCTCTTCAAGGAACCAGTTGAGAAATACAAAGAGTCAAGCTCTCTTAAGGTTTATATAGAAACTGAATCAGATTAAGAAATTAGAAACTGATAAATAATGCTTGCATTTCTGCCAAATAATTAGGCCTTCTTGTTATTATATTCGACAGTCTTGTATACATTGCTATTTTCCAGTTTTATTCTCCATACAGATCTAGACAGGAATAAGTGTTTTTCATTAAACGAAACATCCATCTAAAATAAAATTACTTATGGATGTTACAGCATTTTGTTACATCACATTCCTTGCTATTTAGAAAATATAATAATCTAACTTTCATAACCTAATGCATCTTTGCGCTTTTAAACATTCCTTGAACTTCTCTTTCTGTGTATAAAAACACACCCATCAGTTTTGGTTAACCTCTTTAGAGCTAAAATGATGGTTAACCTCTATAGAGCTTAGTGCTACTATCTCGCTTTGTCCATTCTGCATATGAAGTGTTGTGCCAAATAATACCCTAATCTATATCTATCTATATCTATACTAATTATAAAGAGGACTACGATGTCAAAACTTTTGATTGCCTTTTTGCCCTCTCAATCAAAAGTTTTGTCATCTAATCCCTCTGTTATATGTGTAATGTAATGTAATAATAAGTAATAATACTTAATAAAGAGAAGAATAGAGTATAGCTATAAATATAGATATAAATGAAATAAAACATACATAACATACATCTTCCTTCTTAGACAATTAGTTCCAAATTATTCCTTTATGAAACATTAATTTCCTATAAATTTATACTATCAGACCTTCCAAATTCCATTGTCTGTTACACGCAAATAATGGCTTTCTTAGACAATTAGTTCCAAACAAATCTATAATGAAACATCAATTTTATATTGTTGGTTATTTATTAATTATATTATTAGACCTTCCAAATTCCACTATCTGTTATCTGCAAAATAATACATACTAGATCAATACTTAAATGGCATCCCATCCAAAGTTCAACTAAACAAAGTCAAGTCATCCACCGAAGACAGAAAGACAGAGCTACATGGTACTTGGGTGGCATAGAATAGAGTCAATATACGTTGATATTTTTATAAAATTCAATCTATCCCATTCAATCTATCCCCACAGCAATGCCATTGCTGCTTCCATTGCTGGTCAACCAAGTTTGGCAGACACCATAAAGATGTAAAGTTTTTATCGAAAACTCGTTCAATTTCTTGGTCACTACCGAATTATTTTTTTATTTTCCTTTGTTTGCGACTCTTCGAGGACAGAGTTCTGCTGATCGCATGTTCTTTCTTCAGTTCAATTGAGAATAAGTTTTTGATATTAAGCCCCATACATGGTATGAGGTAAAAACTAATTTATTAATTGATGTTATTCAACACATTTTTGTAGAAATCAGTTCAAACATTGATACTCAATCATACTCATGTACTCTTTAGTATTTACAATGTTTTGGTTATTTTAGATAATTGCATTTTAGACCTACCAATTACTAGAAAATCAAGTAGTTTTAGAGAATATGTAACATCGAGCTAACAAGATACTACAGTGTGCTTGAAGGTATTTGGATCAGAGATGAACTAGGATTCTTCGAGCATTGATATTATGGTGGTATGCATTATGATTGCTGTTTTGGGACTTGGCCAGATCTTTCTTTCTACAAAAGATTGATTTTGATTAGAGCGATTATGTTTGGTCTATGTACTGATTATGTTAGGTATCTATAGGGTGTTAGTTTAAAATGAAAATGTTTGTACTGTGATAGGACAACATGAGTAAGTTGTCATAGTTCTAGCGTAGAAATGATTGTTATGGTGTAATGATTGTTATGGTCTAAATTCAATTTGCTGACAAAATGATGAATATTGAATGGTCAGAAATATTGAGCAAAACTCAATTCTTTGCTCTTATTTTTGTTTTATTAGTAATAACTATTGAGTATATTTTAAGAATAATAATGTAATCATAAAAATCACTCCTTGCAACTAAATGTAATGGAAAACGTGCAAAAGACCAAGGAATTCAAACCACCTCAATGAAATTAATATTTAAAAAATATTATAATATTAAATTTTATAATAAATATTGTATATATTAAGTAGAAAACATTAGTATATAATAATAATATTATTATTATTGTAGTAAAAATATTATTTTCCTGCAGTAGAAAATATATTAAAATATTTTTAATATGATACTAAATAATTAACATTATCTATATATATGAATAAATATTTTGTAAATATGATATTATAATATTTAGACACATATATTAATTAAAATAATACTATTGTAATATAATATTATAATGTTCTAAATAATTTTATTAAAACTTAAAACTATATGTATTTTTAACATTATTTAATATTAAAAATATGTATTTATTTTCCTCATTTTACTGTCCAGAAAAACTTCATAACATAAAATGAATATGTTTACGTGCAACACCGCATTACACTATACTAAACATACATCATGGTTATTTATATATGCTGTACTATAACATGCTATAACAAAAAATGTAATGATTTCCGTTTATTTACAACTATAACATAACATCACATGCAACGCACGTATTGCATACTAGTTAACTAAACATGACACTGATAACCTCAACTCTCCATTACATAGAACATGAAAAATAGCCCTACTCCACTAAGTATTTCAGCATACAAAGTGAATCAGCTGAAACTCAACCGTTGGTATCATATAAACATGCTCACTGAAGATTGAAATTCAAAACTGATCCCTATCATTTAACTACTTCAATTAATGCATGAAGCCATCATCATTCTATCTAAGGAATCCTACTTTATATGCCAACAAGTCACCAATATAGATCTTTTTAAGCACTCCCAGTTCCTATATACAACTATACAAGATAAGCGAAAAGAAAATTAAAGATAAATGAGGCAGAGAGCTTACGGTTTTACACCCTTTTGGAGCATAGGCAATATTGTCTGTAAAATAAGCGGAACCATAACAGAATGTGCTGCAAGTGACGAAAGCATTTCAAACAGTCTGAGCTGCAAAAGATGAAAGATTAAAATAAAAGTAACAACAGGATGAAAACCAGAAAATGATCAACCTACGCCCTGTGTTTGCCTAAAATAATCTAGCCAGTATGCTCCAGCAGGGCAGAAAAGGGAGATGCAAGATAACAACTTAGAAAAAGCATATTACAGATCACTAGTTGAGCTTTTGCACATAGAAAGATGTCTAGCAAAGTAATTCCACAAGCTTGAGGTCAGTAAAGAAATCAGATTGTGCAGTTACATTGTTGAGATGATTCAGTCAATTGTGGAAGCTGTGGTATCAACAGCAGTTTATTGTTTCAACTAGGTTAGCTGCACATGATCATAAGAGCCAATTGTCTTCTCCCTATTTCCCATTTTGTATCAAAATAGATATGTATATTTTGTTAATCTATTTTCTCAAAATATTTTTCCACAAGCATGAAAGACTGATGATGGATAACTTACCAATAATTCAGGTGACTTACTTCCATGGCTGCATAGCATTTTATTATAGAAGAGAAGTGCTTGCAACAAAGATATACACAATCTGGAGTCAACTAAACCAATCGTAGCCAATAAATCAACAGCAGAGGATCCGAGCATAGGATGCATAAGTAGAACAGATGCAATTGAACTGAGTAAAAAATATGTTCCTACAAAAATGTAGCCATTAATATCATGTAAACTCCTAGAGTAAGCAACCTGGATAGTATGGTAGTAGCACCAAACAAGTAACTCAGGAAATAAGCAACAAAAGAAAATTAAAAGGTGGATGCAAGTAATGCTACACTGATTAAACCTGCAACCAGATCTGCTGATGATTGGCTGAGTGATGCATCCTTCAACTTTTCAGCAGTTTGTAAGTACATTCTTAGTTGACAAGTCCAGTAGTTTGGTTCACTAACAGTCTTATCAAACTCATAGACAACGCCGCACGCAAGTCCCAGGTAAGTGGAATGTGGAAAATGAGATTGCTCCTGAAAGATAAGAAGAAAGATGATAAAACTTTAAAGCCAAAATGAACTAGGCCTAAAAAGCTCATAGAGAATAACCTGGAGCCAAAGATGATGCAGAAGCCTAAAAGGAATAGATTTTGGCTTATTAATACTCAGAAATTTATGGTTAGAAACCACTGTCTTCCTGGGAACATTCAACAAGTCTGAAACAAGTCTATCTACAGTTGATAGCAAACAAGCAGCAGCCGCTTTAACAGATTTAGAAGGAGATGACAAGAGGCTGATAGCAGGGAAGATATATAAAAGCTCCTCACACAGGCAGCATGCTGTTCCTTTTGAGTTACGCTCTGCAGCATTTCAAAAACATATTAAGCAAGTTTGTCTGAAAAAAATTGTTAAATATAAGTACCAAGAAAAAGAAAAAAGATCAAGACAAAGAAGGTGGCCTTCTAAGGAAAATTGCCTTCCACATGAATCTTAAACGATAAATAAATGAAGAATCTAACATCAAATACTGATAAACACAATCACAAATATAATTATTATTGATAAACACGATCATAAATCTAAAATTGGTGATATTTAAACATAGAGAATACAAAAAAAGAAAAAGAAAAGGAAGGAAACAGAAACATGCATGTGATGAGAGACGCAAAGGTTGACACAAAAATCCAAAATACCACTCTGAACAATTAAAATAGCAGTCTTCTCATATAAAGCCAGTTTCACTGATAAAATGAACAAGAACTGGGAAAACAATACACAATTCATATTCTATTACCAAGCCACCAGCATTTATCATTCAATGGACTAACTGCAGTTGAAAGTAAAGCCAAGCTAATTTTGTGTTTCTAACATCATGGGGAAGTGAATTAGCGGGGTACCATAAGATTCACGAAGACTTATTTTTTTAGAAAGGAGAAGAAATCTTAATGTGAGAAGACATCAGAATTTATAACAAAAACAAAGCCCTCATCCAAATTTTCTATCCAGCTACAGATATTCATTTTCCTTCATAAGCTCTATTAAGGGATAACTCTGTCAAATGACAACTGTCATACCCATTTTAACTGCCTTAACCCATGCTCACTTTCTTCTGCCATTAGTACTTTTCTCCAAACCCTCCTTAATCTATAATCCTATTAGACCTAATAAAAGGTGGTATTAACAGGTTGTTCTGCTTTTCCAACATCAAGATCCTAGATCATGCACTAGTAAATATGATAAGTTACCTACAAGCACAAGTTGAACGTTTTAACACTGTAATAATCACAAATTATCTGTATTTTCACCAACATGCCACTTTAGATAGGATGCTAATAGATAAAAGGTTATTTTAACCCAATCATGCTCTGCAGGACTTGATTTTATGCACTCAATACAATCTAAATTCCTACATGTCTACAAAATCAGTATCAAACTAAACAAAATATAATTTTTCTCGGAAATGAATAAATACATACCAGTTTCAGCCCTCCACTCAAATATGAAAATCAAAAGCTTCAGAATAGACAGGTATTCATGTTCAAACTCCACCTGGGTGAGAATGAGAGGAATAGAGACCATAATCATGGCAAACTCTGGTAGATGGAGCAAGCCAAGCTCCTTCTGAGCTATCAACAAACGCTTAGACTGTTCAACTATGAACTCAACATCACCATGAGGTCTGTGAGTACATCCACTCAGTGAAAGGAGAGCATCCACAATCTCTACGCCACATACTTGAATAGCACTCGTCGATTGCTGCTATAATTAAATTGAACTAATGTAGATAAGTATCCAGACTTCGAAAAGAGATCATTACATAAAATTAATAATTGAACATCAACAAAAATAAACATAAGTGATTAGAATGTCAAATTACGCAGAAATAGAAGAAAATACCTCCTTGGCACCAACAATTTCATTCAAGACCACCACATAAGCATCCACCACATATTCAGCAGAATTAATAAGGTGGTTGAATTCCTGAGAAATTATGAAAAATATAATTTCCAAGATCATTGACAGATTCTCAAACATATCTCCAAAAGAAGATAATATTCACGAAAGAAAACTTCCAAGTACTATGTGGCCCCAAAGTGTGCAAATTAGAACTGTCAGTTCTTTGAACAATTTGAAAGAAACCAAGCCACGGGCAATTAAAAGAACCCAAAAAATAAATCCGAAAAAAATATTCAAATTTAATTAATACTTAATTGCGTTAAACTTTATTGGAGTTAATATGTGAAACAGGTATCAGTTTAAATGCATCATTAGGAATAGGAAATTTAAATTAAAAAAACATACCATCACATTTGTGCAGGGAAAGAATCTAAGACATTCAGTAAGAAGCTTGATAATGCTGATAGCTTCAGATGGAAAAGAACAACACAGCGACGCAACTGCTGATATCAAGTCCCTTGTAAATGATGAAGATGATTGAGAAGGCTTGTGGATTACTGAGAACATTAAAAATGGCCTCAAGAACCGTGTAACAGTCTCCATTCCAACAGTCCTGTTGTGAGCAATAAACAATAGCACTTGCTGGATAAGTTCAGCCTGCACCTCCTCCCTACAGGCAAGTACCTGCAACAACAAGTATACCATATTATTCATGAAAATCGACTAGCTATCCGAAGACCAGAGAGTGATCACTCTAAAATTCACAAGGAATCCCTGAATAGCGCAAGATTTTTGATAATGTAAAACAGAGAACATATGAGGCGGGATCTAGTAAAGAGAAACATACAACGTGACAAATTAAAAATGCAGATTTCTATCAGCTTTAACATAGGCAGCAGAAAGCTACAAATAGGCATGAATTGCAGAGGTTATCTGTGCAAGCAAAGTAAAACTTATTTTTCAGTAGAAATCATGATCAAAACAGAAGAGTTCCATTAGGATTCCTGGAAGTTCCAGAAAGTAATAGTAACTGTTAAACTGAACAAGCAAATTTTCAGGAGAAAAAAATATTCACATGACGTTACCATCAGGAGATTAATTCTAGTTCCAGAGAGGACAATTTAAACAAGGATTAGTTACAATCCGGTACCTTGACATATGGTGTAATTACTCGGGTGACCCTAGAGTTTAGTATATCCACATGGGTAACACTGGGGTACTGATTGTAATAACACGGGTAACTCTGAGAGTTGCTTTTCATCTGGGCTCTAAAGCCACCCATGTGACTACATTAGTAATCCCAGGGTCACCTGTGTAATAACATCATACCTCAAGGTATCAGAATGTAATTAATCCTTTAAAAAAATCTTTTTTCTATATTTAATTTTAAAGAACAATCAATTTAACATTTATTCACAAAAAACAGGCCAGCTTTCAATTATCTCACATTGCTCTACCCAAAAGTTCATGCTTCTCGTTTCTCCAAGTTTCTAAAGAATCCCCGACATTTCCAAAATACCGGTTCATTAGTTTTACTAATTCCAGTTTAGAACTAGGGTTGGCAAACCCGCGTCTAACGTGAAGCAATCTTCTGCTTGGTGAATTACCATTGAGCAGTCCCTCAGTTACGAAACTGACCAAAAAAGGCTTATTTACATTTTAATACCTCAAACTTTCACCCTTCTTAAACCCTGATATCCCGGAAATCTATTGTGAAATTTTGGCCCTGACTTTGTTCCTCCCTTTCCCCAAACTCTAAAAACTGAAATTTGGTAAGAGAATAGCTTCTCATTCGCTTCTCTATGTAGACATTCTTGGACAAAACTAACGTCCAAATTTTTTGCACTTTGGGGTGTCAAATTCTCAAAATAGAACTTCATGGTGTAAAAGTTAAAAAAAGTTCGAAACTTTTGGGGTATTAAAGTTCAAATACATGAAATTTATGCATTTTAACCACTAAATTTCAAAAGGAAAATATCAAAGCATCTAACCTTAACAAAAGGATGGAGCTCCACGGGATCAAACCTCCTCATCCTCCACTCTCCATCCGTCCCAAACCCAAACCGACACAAAAACCCTAGCCCCTTCACTAGAACCCCGACGAACCTCGCATCGCATCCCTCCAGCGCCGACTGGATCTCCAAAAGGGCGACGGAGCGATCGACGAGACCGAGACTGAAGAGGCGGCAGAGCTCGCGGACGGCCTGGTCGACGACGGCGGCGGACGGCGAGCGCAGGCATTGGGAGATGGCGTCGCGAGCGGCGGCGGAGGAGAGGTTGGGGGTTAGGGCTTTGAAGAGGGAGGTCACTGCTTGGCGGGAGAGTTGGGGTTGGGGGAGGCGGAGTTTGGAGAGGAGAGAGGAGTAGGGGGAGGAGTTGGACATCGGCGAAGTTGGAGAGAGTGCGAAGTGGAGTTGGGGGGTGTTGGGGTTTTTGGGAGACAAAGAATGAAGCTTGATTGCACTTACATACCCTATAGTCTCCCCTACTTTGCACATATATACCCTCATTTAAATATCCTCAGTTATGTAAGTGTGAGACTACTAATTTTAAAACTTTTAATCCTTAAATTTTGTTAAAATTACTATAATTCTATGTTAAAATTACGAAAATTCTCATGTTAGCATAATTAAGAGTACTAAGTACATATTTTAAGAGAATTTTCAAGAGGAAATTCTCATGTTTGCGTAATTGAGAGTATTAAAGTGCCAATTTTAAAAGTTTTACGGTACCTATGTGCGATCAAGAACAACTGAGGGCATATATTTAAGTGCAAAGTTGGGGAAACTATAGGATTATTTGGTGCAATTGAGCTGCGTAAAATTATATAGTTTTAACTTCTGGAGTAGAGGAAAAAATATTTGTACTAAATTAAGTAACAAAGATACTGCAATTATGGTTTTCGCAAGAATGGCTGTAGGATCAAATTTTAGGAGTTGATGTAGTTGGATCTACACTGAAGCTCCTGATTAGTTTGCAACAACCACTTAACCAGAGTTGTGAGCAGATTTTTTCAAAAAGAAAAAAAAAAAGAAAGAAATAGAGAGAGTGAGCAGATTAAAGACCATATTTCAGTTTGATGAATGCGATTCGAATTACCGCAAGTCGCAAGTAATAATTGCTAGTATATGCCGAAAATAGTTGCTAACTCCATTGAAAGCCTATAAAGGTCATGAATCTTTATTATCTTTCCAGACAGATGATAAATATTTCCATCAGCAACAAACAGATCACAGATATTAAACAAACAATTCTACCATTCAAGTACAAAGAAAAGGGAGGAGAAAACAAAGAATATACATAGTGCTCTTTTATGCACAAAAGAAACTTCCCACTAGGCTTGAGCCCTTACATACAACTCTAATGATATACCCAAAAGAATAAAGAAATTAAAGGCGTTGAAAAAACAACAGCAGAATGGACTTCACTAGAAGAGCCTCAGTTCATACTCTCCAGCCATGGTTATGTATCTCACCCACGGAAGAGCCTGGTACCCACTTTTCTCAATGATTTTCAGGTAGCGAACCTAAGAAAGCCGACAGTTTGAGGATTGACATTAGTACATGGATAAATCTTCTTGAAGATCAATACACTTCAGGATAAAATGATGGATTCAATGATAAAGATGAGGGTAGGTTACCTGTATTCCAGAAATAGTAAAATATGGGATCTCGAACTTGACACGAATAGGGGCTTTTTTATCAGGCATTGAATCTTCAGATGTTATACTAGGAAGACCGAATTCTGCCCGTGACAAGTATTCCTAGGAAAACATTTGCACAACCATGTAAATATGCATAGCAAGCACATTTTTTTGACGCTCATGTACCAACAACAAGAAAGAAAACATCAAATCCCCTAAACAATCAAGATAAAGCTACAGAATTTCCATAGCAGAAGATGTCACCGACTTAATAAATAGCTAAAATAGGGACATCCAAATCTATAACAGATGATACAGGCATATCATAGTAAAGGTTTATTTATCACTATCCAAATTTGGTGAAGATCTGACCCTTAAGCCAGATACAATTATTTTATCTTTGCCTAACCTGATACAGTTGCTTGAAAACAAATGTTGATGTAAACAACATTTGAATGTAAAATGCTGCTGGAGTCAAGTCTAATGTTTAGAGTCTGACACATGAAGAAACCATTAAAAATGAACGGCCATGTAAAATTTTCAAAACACAGGAATTGGAAAACCAAACCAAATTGCATCCTATCCAATTAAAATAGTATAAAGCCAATTATAAGAATTTATTAGTAGAAAATTTACCTTGCCACCAGGAAAAGATTTAATTTTCCAGATCAATGCATCCTTTTCAGGTGCATATGCAGCAGATCCCATGGATGTCCGCACAATAGGATTGATGGCATCTGCGGGTATAGGAACTTCAATTTCCACGCTTGTTGCAGTGCTGCAGGAAGATTCAGTTACACATATAAGGGCAGAAAACAAGGAGCAATATGATGCAAAATAGGGATCTTTCTAATAATACAAAAGTGAACAAATGTACCTTCGCTCCTTAAACTGGCTTTTTGCCTTCACCATGATCTCTACGCGACTTTTTGAGTGCCTCTCTATTTGGGCTTCCACCCATATAAGAGGTTTTACCTGATGGGAGTAACATAAATACAGGCTAAGAAGTTTGTGGCATTATGAACAAGGAAATTTATGAAAGGGTACATATACGTAAGAAAGAAGTAAACCTGTGTAGTAAGTCTGTAGTTCATCAAATCAAAAGCACCATCAGGTGGTATGAAGGATATTGTCCTGTCATTTTCAAAACGGGCCAACCGCACACACCTAAAACAGAAAAAGTTGGCCATAATATTGTTAAGAAAATAAAACATACAAAAATTTCCCAAAAATATTAAACCAATGACCATGATATGACTGAAAAATGAAAGAAAGGAAAAAAAAACATACTGATGAAACTTGATGTCTTCAAGGTCAATAGCTTTTCCTTTTGTAGCTCGACCTTGGGCCTCCAAAAGCACTCGGTCATTTAGTCCAAGCTTACATTCAGGCATCCCACTATATAGCGTACAAAGATAATCAGAAATAAGTAAAATAGAGTTAAAACCAAGTAACACATATTAAAGGAAAACTTTAATTGCTTGTCATGATGTGCATCACTAATACCAAACAGATAAAGCATGTACCCAGATGTTTAGGTCAGACGATTTCTTTTCTTCAATTCAACCGACTCAGCGCTATCACGGGTCTTCTTGGTTAAATTAACCATAATTAAATCCACTTTAATTCCCTATATCCATGTTTGTTTAGACAGATCTCTAGTCCGTGTTTGCTCTAATAACCACGATCCTACCACTTCTGCTAGCTGGTATACTTAGCTTTCCTTGCACATGTCATAATTTCTCAAATCATATTACTCAAGACAAGATTCCTCCTTCAATTAGCAACTTTATTAAAGTCAGAATATACTGAGAATATTCCATCTAAATCACTTGTATGGGCACTTACAAATCTCTGCACTCAATTTGCTTGGAGAATATGCATGCATAATGTGTCAGACCATTTGGAAAAACAAATCACGTTAAATGAAAATTTCTTAATATTATAAATTAACTTTTTTTTCCTCGATATTATAATATATTAAGGTTCTTCCTTTAAACACGTACACATACATATGTACAAATTACAGAAACATACACATATGTATGTGGTCCTCAACTCTAGGTCTAGGAGATTCCCATGTGATACTTTTTGTTAGTGAGAAAACAAGCACATTTTTTTTTCCAAAAAGCATAGCATTTTACATATGTAAAAATAAAAAAATAAAAGGAGTCGCAGTGTACCTCAAATATGTCCTCATTTTCAATGCTCCAACAACGTCAGATCGAATAATTTGCCCATTGCTATTGACGAGAATATTAACACTTTCTACAACATCCAAGAACACCTGAAGGGACAGGAATCACTTCCTTAAATACCAAAATTCTAATTAAAATAAGATTAGCCATTTGAAATAAACACCCCTACTTCATTCTTCTTGTGGCGTATCCCTTCACTTCGCCAGGACACTGCATTTGTCACAGCCATTGGAGGCCTTTGTGTAACTTCCATCCTGTATGCATCTGTCTTGATAAACTCACTCAGAATTCGCGCTTCTGTGTACTGTGGGTATCCATAGTCCATCATTTCATCGAGTAACTCATACTGGCCAAAACAAAAAATAAGCGTGCTTATGTAGTTAAACCAAAAACAATTAAAAATATTTTTCATAATAATAACGACGAAGGGCGAAATGTGAAGGTTCATCTTATTACCACCACGACAAAATTATCTCTAAGCGACTCCTCTTCTAACTCTTCAAAGTAATGCTTAAAAACCTGCATGAAAAAAAAAACTTCCTTTAACTCAATATATTTAAAATTTTATCGAAATCAATAAAACTTATATAAGCATAATATCTCACTCAACATTCTCCAATTGCTCATGTGAACTTGCAGGATTAACATGTAACTCACTCCATTAACCATTGTTTGTATCCGAAAATTTAAACGAATTCTTTATTAATCCTCATGTCAACTAGCAGAATTATGCACTAAATTGTATCAATCAACTCCAAATGATGCTAATTTTTACATGAAAAACAGCAGCAACAAAAAAAAATCACACATTATTGTAATAAAAAATCACACTCACGTCGACAACTCGATGAAGAAACGATAGAAGACTTGCAGCATTGCAATTCTGCCTCGACGCCGTCATCAAGAACACATTGTTGTGCTGAATGAACATGTAACTCACTCCATTATCGTACACCACTGGATCTTGAGTCTCTGGATCACCCTAAAAATTTCAAAAAAAAAAATTTTAAAAATCAATTCCAATTCAATTTCATGATAGAATTCAATAACTCAAACCTCTTTTTCGATCAATTTGCCGAAGAATTTCTCGGCTTGGACGGCGGAGACGTCGCCTCTGTAATCCCGCCACACGAGCACGCGGCCCTTGATGTCGAGGAGAAAGAGCGCTGAGACTGCGCCCGCCATTGAGATTAGGGTTAGGGTTAGGGTTTCAAGGATCAGACTCGATTCGCCATTTTCTGCGATATTGGGATCGTTTTTTTGGTTTTCGTCTGATGGGAGAAGAAAGAGAGAGCTCAAACTGTGAAATGGGCCATTCGAGCCCGGCCCATTTAACTCTGGTCTACTTGAATGCTCTACAATGGGCCATAATGAGGTTTGTTGACAGCAAAACCACACTTTTTTTATGTAAATTTGTCATGAAGTTATTATTCGAGTAGGTAACTTTCATGCTATCATGCAATTTTTGTTAAGTTAGCTGTAGGAAGTTATTGCCATTGTAAACCGCTGAATCACGATAACAAGAACTGTTGCAATTTTTGTTGTTATCTCCTTATAAATTTTCCTTCTCTCTTTGAAGAGTTGTTACATTTTTCTCATTCATCCTAATGGCTCCCGAAAAGTAAATCAAAACAAGTACATCTTGAATCGGAATGGGTGGTGTAGGAAGGATATTAATATGGGTTAATTGCACATCGGTCCCTTAAATCATCTTTAATTGCCAAATAATCCCGCATATCTCATTATTTGCTTATTAGTCCCTTAAATCTTTAATTTTCTTGCCAATCCGTCCTTCGTGTTAGGTTGTGTTATTAATGACCGTTAAATGTGACGGAATTAGGTAGAATACCCATTATACCCCCCACCTATACTCACTCAAACCCACTTTTTTTCTTCTTCGATGGTCTCATGCTTCCCCCAAACCCAAAATTGAGGTCATTCTCATGGCTAGCTTCCCTCTAAACCCAAAACTTGGGAGGGAAATGTATACCCAGGGGCAATAAGGTAACTTGAGTTGTTAGATTTAGCATTAACTCAACTAGAGTTAGAGAAGTAAACAATTTTTCTAACAGAAGGACCATATGTCAAGGAAACTAAAGATTTAAAGGACTAATGAGCAAATAATGAGATTTGAGGGACTATTTGGCAATTAGAGATGATGTAAAGGACTATATGTAATGCTCCCTTATTAATTTTTAGGTGCATAAAAAATGAGAAAGACATAGACGCTAAGATGACTACTTGGGTGGTATTTTTCTCATTAGTTGTGAAAACTTCATTGTGCCTGATTTTGGCATAGCTTACTTTACGCATTTGACATTAATTCAAGTCAATATTAAATATAATACATATTTCATGTATAGCAGTGCACAGAAAAATTCATATCGAGGGAATATCGGTGTCCATACCGTTAGGATGCGGATATGGTTAGTAAAACCTATATTCAAGAGTTTATGATTATGGATACATATATATAGTGAAATATCTTAATTTATATCTGAATATCGTTGGTCATACAGATTGTAATAGTTTTAATCCTTAGATTAATGGATTTGATGATACTTTTGATGATCAAGAGATCTAATCTTCACTTTTTTAGATATAATGAACATATTGATGAACTCTTTTTTCAATATTATATAGTTTTCTCATATCCGTTTTCCATCCGCATACTTAAATTGCTAATATATATATAATTTAAATTTTTATTCAATATATGCAAGCAAAATATGTGCATGTTTATAATTGCATTGATAAAATGAAAGATAATTAAATTAACACTTGAAATATCTACTTTTAAATTCTACAAGTAGCAAATAAGTTACATTCAATCTCCTACATTACGGATGTCAAGTCGATTTTGTAAAATACACATATTAAACGTGACATTCTGTGGGTAGGAGTAATCACGAAAACCTTCTCCTTTAGACTTATTTGGGTCTTCAGGATCATCCGCGTTTTCATCGCGAGCAAGTTAAACAAGAGAACATGGCTCCTTATACAATACGACCCAAAACTTTGGCTGCCTTGAATCTTTGATATAAAAATACTGAGTAGCGTCTTTTGCGAACGTAAACTTTAAATCGGGGTATATCTCTGTCCACTTTCTTTAAAATTTGAAGAAAAAAAAATAAATTCCCACGTTACCCAGCCACTTTGCCCTATGGACAAAAGGTGAAGGCACTGCATTGCCTCGTGTATATCATGTACGCTGACAATGTATAAATTGGGTCAGCCTGACCCCCAAAGTAGCCGCTGAACCAATTTATACAGCAAGATAGCTGGCACAGAAAAAAGGCAATAGAGATATAAGAGGGTGAAGCTAGGAGTCGTACAATTTATATAGCCTGCAAACCTATATCCCCTACCTGCCGATCTTCTTTATCATGACCCCAGATACTTCAGACTCTAAAGCAAAACTTTAAAAAAACATCATCATTTTTTATAATTAACTTACTCTTTTATAGTTAACTTACTAAATTATAACTAATTTAGGAAACATCGCTTTTAAATTATCATTCAATGAAATAATAATCCTCATTACACATACAATCAGGAAGATAGAGAGGCAAATTTCAAAATATCGGTTTAACTTTATGACAGAAGTATCATATTTTCATGGAAATATGTGTTCTGATTGAGTAAAGAAAAAGGTTACAGAGACAAGCTCACGCTAGCATATGTGAGTAGGCAAGTAGATTTTTTAATTATGATTGTACACATGTAGAGTTGATATGTATTTTCATATATATGTGTAGCTAATTTAGTGACATCCTACATGTATTGTAACTGTTTGTGTAGAAAATTGATGGAATTTTTAAAAATGTAGAAAATTAGCATGTGTCATGTTATAAAGATCTGAGAAAGTTGACATGTGTCATATCATAAGTATCCACATGTCTATTAAAAGATAACATGTGGACACCTAATCTTATATTCACCTTAGAGTTCTCATCAAATTAAAACTATTCATAATTAGAAAATTCTAATAACCAAATATTCGTAATCCTTATCAGTTATAATTATCCATAATTAAAAAATCTCATAATTATATATTTAAATATTTCTCTCTTATATATAATGAGAAATTAGTGGTTCTTCTAAAGACACAACAAACTAACACGTGTCATCTAAATACATTGCATGTGTCATATAAAAAAATGTTATATGTTCTTCTATCTATCGAGAACATAACATGTGGACAACTAATATTATCTTCACCTAATTAAGAATTCTCATCAAATTAAAATTATCTATAATTATAAAATTATAATAATAGCTTATTTGGTAATCCTAATCAAAATTATAGCTATCCATAATTATGAACTACTCCTAAAGGCTATCCTATCAAAATTGACAAGTTGAAACATAATCTTACTTTCAACTAAGAATCCTAATCAAATTAAAATAATCCATATTTAGAAAATTCTAATAATCAAACTAATATTCTTTACCAAAAATCCATATCAAATTAAAACTATCCATAATTTGAAAGTTCTATTAATCAAGCCCTCCTTTATATAAGAAACTTTTTCAAGGTTAGAAAATTATCAATTGCCCCTTTAAAATTCAAAAATTACATACAACCCCATAAAAAATCCTAAAATTGCAAACTATACAGACGAGTGAATAATTTTGCTAGGTCACATAAAGATTAGGAAAAAAATGTTCCTAGACCCCAAAATTAAAAAGCAAATATGCTCCACCCCTAGACTTAGTCAACATGCCCAAAATCCCCGAAATTCACATTTTTATGCTTCTAGCCCCGTGTCATCACTAACTAAAAAAGAAAAAAAAATCCCCACAACTCCTTTTCTCTTTCATCTCTTTCTTCTTCCCTTTCCCTCTTCCTCTCTCATCTCTTCTTTCTTCTTCCCTTTCCCTCTTCCTCTTCCCTTTCCCTCTTCCTCTCTCATCTCTTCTTTCTTCTTCCCTTTCCTTCTTCCTCTCTCATCTCTTCTTTCTTCTTCCCTTTCCCTCTTCCTCTCTCATCTCTTTCTTCTTCCTTCCCTCTTCCTCTTCCTTCCCTCTTCCTCTCTCATCTCTTTCTTCTTCCTTCCCTCTTCCTCTTCCTTCCCTCTTCCTCTTCCTTCCCTCTTCCTCTCTCATCTCTTTCTTCTTCCTTCCCTCCTCCTCCTTCGGCAACCCTTGCCTCGGTTTTGTTGGGCCCAACATCATACATCTGGCTCTCTATCTCCTCTCCCTTTCCTCCTCCTCTAACTTCAAATCTCCGCATTCTCTCCCCTATGCCCTTTCCCGTCCCTCCTCCTCCCGCAACCCCTGCCTCGACTTCTTTTAGGTGGTTTGCACCATAATTTCCTTTTTTTTTCCTCTCTCTTAATCTCTCAAAACTAGGATACGGGGATGGATATGGCATGACTTAACAACAAATGCATAAACTTCACAACTAACGAGCTAAGCTTTAACAACCAATGGCTACACTGAACAATTGACAAAAAAGCTTAACAACAAACGCATAAGCTTAACAATCAACACATAAGTTTAACAAGTGATGAAAAAGCTTAACAAATGCATAAGATTAACAACAAACGCATAGGATTAACAACAAACGGATAAGCTTAATAACCAACGCATAAGCTTAAAAATAAACACATAAGCTTAACAACTGATAAAAAGTTTACAATAAATGCATAAGCTTAACAGCCTATGCGTAAGCTTAATAACTAATAAAAATGCTTAACAACTGAGAAAAAGTTTACAACAAACGCATAGGCACAAACCAATGCATAATCTTAACAACTAACAAAGTAGCTTTACAAGTTGTTAAGCTTATGCATTTGTTGTAAACTTTTTGTCAGTTGTTAAGTTATACGTTTATTGTTAAGCTTTTTTATTAGTTGTTAAGTTTATGCATTGGTTGTTAAACTTATGCGTTTGTTGTAAACTTTTTATCAGTTGTTAGGCTTATGTGTTTGTTGTTAAGTTTTTTCGTCAATTGTTAAGCTTATGCGTTGGTTGTTAATGTTATGCTTTTGTTGTTAAGCTTTTTATCAAATGTTAAGCTCATGCATTGGTTGTTAAGCTTATGTGTTTGCTGTTAAGTTTTTTTGTCAGTTGTTAAGCTTATGCATTGGTTGTTAAGCTTATGCATTTGTTAAGCTTTTTTATCAATTGTTAAGCTTATGCGTTGGTTGTTAAGCTTATGTATTTGTTGTTAAATTTTTTCGTCAGTTGTTCAGCGTAGCCATTGATTGTTAAACTTATCTAGTTAGTTTGTTCAGTTTATGTGTTTGTTGTTAAGTCATGCCATAGCTGCCCTCTTACCTACTTTTGAGAGATTAAGAGGGAGTAGAAAGGAAATAGTGTGGACAAGTTTTAGGGTGGTGAGGGGGTGGTGGGCCCAGGCGAAAGCGATAAGGGAGGTGACGAGGTAAGAGGGGGTGGTGGGGACCATCTAGAAGAAGAAGTCGAGGCAGGGGTTGCTGGAGGAGGAGGAGGGAAGGAAGGAAGGAAGGAAGGAGAGGAAGAGGGAAAGGGAGGAGAAAGAGATGGAGGAAGATCAGAAAAATGAATCGGATCGTCGGAAAAGGAGGAAGATCAGGAAAGAAACGGAAAAGTGGATGAATGGAAACGGAAAATAGGTCCGAAATAAAATGGAAGATCGGATGTCGATAAAAAATCAAAATGGTATGAGGAGGTAAAATGAGAGAGGAAGAGGGAAAGGGGAGGAGAAAGAGATGAGAGGGAAAGGACATTGTGGAAATTTTTTCTTTTTTTTAATTACTGGTGACATGGCACCGAATTTTGGGGGTAGCAACATAAAAATGTGGATTTTGAGAGTTTTTGGTATGTTGACTTAGTCTTGGGGGTTGGGCATGTTCGCTTTTTGATTTTGGGGGCTAGGAACATCTTTCCCTAAAGATTAACCCTTTATTCGCATCGTTTGGCAAGGGGTTAAGGGAGAAGGGTTAATGAGAAGGACTAAATTAGTTAACCCATCACGAGAGGTTAAAAATAATTTATTTCCATTTGGATGACGGAGGGTTATTTTTTTTGTGTTTGGCAAATAAAGAATGGTTAAAGAGGTTAGTTGCCATAAATATCCTAAACTATATTCTTTTTAGAAGTTTTCAGAGGGAGGAACTCTTATTCCTCCCTTTTTGACGGATTTATTAACCCCTCTAAATGAGGGGTTAACTAACTTTAACCCTTATAAAGGGCTTGTTAACCCTTTGATCAAATTAACCCGTTTCGATGGTTAAGAA
The DNA here is from genome assembly GCA_012295165.1 of Asparagus setaceus. Classification (NCBI taxonomy): domain Eukaryota; kingdom Viridiplantae; phylum Streptophyta; class Magnoliopsida; order Asparagales; family Asparagaceae; genus Asparagus; species Asparagus setaceus. The sequence continues at coordinate 4,918,505 of CM022709.1, read as the reverse complement.
GGGGTTAAACCCCTTTAACCCTTCTCTTAACCCCTTGCCAAACAGAGCCTAATATATCTTCAGACTTCATTGTATGTTATCATTAATGCAGACATGCCATATGCCTAAACCTTTACGTTCAAGAACACAATGTGCTATCAGATTCCAACAGGTACTAGGACTATTATATTGATTATATTTCTATCTTACGTGCTTGATGGGTTCATCTCACAGTGTTTTGAGATTAATTAGAAGTGAAGATCATCACGCATACTACATTAATGAACTCCTAAACTCTCTAGCATGCATTGAGTGATGAAAGATAAATAGGGTAAATTTCACATAATCCCCAAAAAAATTTGGTCCATTATGAGATAATACCAAAAATTTCTGAAAATGGTACATAACAGTGAGAAAAATTTGGTCACATTGGGGATTACCTGACAATTTTTTTTGGTGTTATGTGATATTTTAAAATTTTTTGGTGTTTTCTTAAGATGATGCATTTGAAACTCGGCCACTGAAAATTTGCGAACCATTAGTAGGTCATGTGACTATACCGTATCGATTTGTATCGAATTTGGCCCATTCGAATCTCGGCCACCTTAAAGTTTACGACCCATTAGCCTTTTAAATGAGCTTAGTAGTAATCAATTAGGCTGTAAGTACTGGTTGATATCAAAATCACACTTTTCTGATGTAAATAATCATAAACTTATTACTCGAGTAGGGTTAGTTTTCATTTTGGCGCACTGTTTGTCGAATTAGCTATATAAATTTATTACTCGAGTCAATAAAAATAACAGGAAATATTGCAATTTTTGCAGTTGTCTTCTTATTAATTTGCAGGGTTCTCTTATTATCCTTGTTAATTACTTTTTCCTTAAAAGAGTTTTAACATTTTTCTCTATCTCTTTTATGCATGGACAAAGACTCTAAAAATATATCAAATAAATACATTTTGAATCGGATTGGATGGTGTAGGAAAGTTCAAGAGTTTTACGATTATCGATTCTAGAAACATGTTAATAATAGAAGAAGATAAGGACGATAAGATTAGATTCCTTGACTATGTTTAATTTCTTGTAAGATATTTTATTATGTCTAAATTTGGTTGGCTCATCAGAGTGATGTGGGTGTAAGAACTTTGATTATGCCCAAATTTGGCTAGATCGCTTGGGTGGTGGGTTGGCTACAGATAGGGCACTGAGTCTGACGTGAGTGGTGCTGATGGGCTGTTAACAGTCAGAATGCCATAGGACTAAATTATCCAATTACAAGATTTAACCCTCATTTCCGCATTGCATATGTAACTATGTTTTTTTTTAATATTTTTTTAATATAAAACTACTTGTTTTTTTTCTTAATTATAACCATGGCTAAAATTTTTTAAACACTTACTAGCAAAATAAAATCTGTTTTATTTTGAGAAATAGCACATACAATACCAAAAATTTTTAAACATTAAAGAATTTGGATCCTCGCCACTACAAAAAAGTAGTGGAGAGACCATTACTTTTAATCTTAACTGTTGATTATTTAATAGGCGGTTATAATACAATCTAAATCTAACACTCATCATACCGCAGTGTGTTGCACTCATTCCTAATTTGCACTCAAAGAAAAAATCACAACCACAAACTAAATAATTAATAGTTATGATTATGTAGTGGTCTCTTCACTATTTTTTGATAGTGGAGAGGATCTGAATCCAACATCTAGTAGCAAAATAAAAATCTGTTTTATTTTGAGAAATAGCACATACAATGCCTTCAGTCTTCCATATTAACAAAGCACATACAATACCTTCAGTCTTCCATGTTAACAAATTAAATTGTTGTTTTCAACCTAGAAGGAACTATTTTCCACAAAAAAAAGTTATTTTATCTTAGAAACCCTATTAGGCTAGTACAAAACTCTCATCGTTAGAATGTTCTGGTCACAGAGCGCAACGAGTTAAATCTCATCGTACCAATCTTTCGACTACGTTGTCAATCTAAGAGAACTTCAAAATTTTGGCACTCCAAGAATTTTATTTTCTCGAGAGAGAATCAGAAAACGTGCAAATTAGGGTAGCTTGCATTTTTCTTCTTCGCATTTACCTGACGTTCAAGTATGAATTATAGTACATGAAATATAATACATCGGGCTCATATACATCTAAGATGAACACAATAGTGTTTTATAGTCATCTAACTAATACAAGTAAAAATAACCCAGAAAACTGAACATAAAAGGGGGGAAAAACAACGTGCTTTCACTTGAGTGAAGACAATCGCTCGATAAACAGATCAAATGTCTCATCGCGATCCAACATGCTAACTCTCACATACTTAGCCTCCACACCAAAATGTTTACCACTTCGAGCAATTATCTTGTAACTCTTTAGGTAACTCTCGCAGTCTTCAACCCCATCTTTCTCACATTTTAGCCATGCAAAAGCTGCAAGTACCCGACAAGCGAAAATAGAAAATTAGACAAAGAATAATAGGTAATCAGTATCATTGTAATCTTTTCAATGAAGCAAATGACAAGACCAAAGGTATGTCATCTCTGGTACATGGACTCGTCGTGTTCGAATCAAGATGAATGAAGATGGAGATTGTTCTTGATGATGGTCGGCGAGTATGAATTTATTTTGTTTTATGTTTACTAGTTTTTTTTAAAACTTCTTTTCCGTGGTTGTTTGCATTTTTTTCATGTTTGTTTTTTGTGAAAACCCCTCACTTAAGGGATTTTTGACATGATGAGTGAATAATTCTGCTAGATCATGTAAAGGCCTTGTTTGGTATGCAGGATTGGTAAGAATGAGTTCCCACTTCTCATTCATGCCTACCAAGCACAATGTGCCCGTTCCCACCTTCTCCTCCATTCTCACTTTTGTGGGAATGAGCATTACCAATGAGTTGGTAGGGAATGAGCATTCCCACTTAAGTGAGAATAAAAAATTTAAATTAACTATCAAATATGCCATGGTTATTTATTAAATACTCATATAAAAAATTAAAAAGATTTTCATTTCCACTTCATTCTCTAATCGCACCCGAACATGAGAATAGAAATGAGCATTCCATTCCATTTCTTGCTTTATTCCATTCTCACTTGATCCCATTCCCCCGTACAAAACGAGGCGAAAGATTAATGATGAAACATCAAAATTATTGGTAAATGCTACTCACCGAAAGTTGAATATATATATCTGTTGGAAAAATAGCATTTGGTGAATGGGAAAAAATAGTTCCCAAAGGGGCCAAGAACAAATGGGAAGTTTAGTCCCACATTGGGTAGAGCAAAGAATAAGGATGAGTTTATAAGTGAAAGCCCAATAATAGGAGTTAAGCTCTTATTGGGGACATTGTGCCTCGCGCGCCCTCGCAGGGGGGGTGCAAATCCCAGGATCTGAACTAGTCCGATTAGCCTAAACTTGTGTGCAGGCGCGCGACCTGTGGACACGAATGTCGCACCAAATCTCAGGGGAGATAATTTTTTTGGTCTTAGCGCAATCGGGTCGGGTTCGGGTTCAGCTTGCCCACGAGAAAATTTCGCGAGTAGGGCGGTTATAGATTTGGCGATCACGCCAATTGCGGGGCGGTTACAATATTTTGTATTCATTATCTGCACGTGGGGCAGTTACAAAATTTTTTCCGCGTAACCTACGAACGTTACCTCTCCATCTCCGCCGAAATTTTCTACGAGCCGGTTCTTCACCACGCTATAAATACCGCGGTCCTTCAAGCTTCAGAAATACACTAGAAGCAATCTCTCTCCCCTTCGCTCTTTGGCTATCTTCCTCCGCATCAACTTCTCCGGTTCTCCTCTTCGTGTTCGGTTCGCACAGCAAGGAGCAGGTGCTAGCTGCCTTGCGAGCTCGTTGTATCCTGGGAGGCAGACGTCCGAGCTAGTTTTCGAGCACTCCGAAGGGGACGAATCTGCTTTAAGGAGACAGTGTTCCACTGGCCTCGAGCTTCATCTTCTTTGCAATTATAAAGTTGTCGTCATTTATATATATATATGTTCATCTTTTCTCCATTGTAATTCTTTCATAAATTTTCTTGTATAGCCAATTCTAATTTGGATCGTTTCTGTAACAATCTTAAAGCAGAATATAGTTCAGTTGCGATGACTTCCTCCAATGAAGATTTGGCTGCCGGAAATGGATCCGCCTATACCGCCGCTTTCGCCAAGATGCCGCTGCCGCAATGCAAGTGGCCGTCCCGGTTAGTGGGCCGACGGTTTCCGTCAACCACAGTGAGAAACCGGAGAAGTTCAATGGTTTGAACTTCAAGAGATGGCAGCAAAAGATGTTATTTTATCTCACCACGTTGAACCTTGCGAGGTTTTTAACGGAGGATGCTCCGGTGATGCCTGAGGGCAAAGCGGATGTGCAAGTGATTAGCGCCATCGAAGCTTGGAAACACTCCGATTTTTTGTGCAAAAACTATATAATGATTAGTCTGCACGATTCGTTGTATGGGGTGTATGCTGTGTACAAGACAGCTAAACGGTTGTGGGAATCCCTGGATAAGAAGTATAAGACTGAAGACGCTGGGGCAAAGAAATTTGTCGTCGGCCGCTTCCTAGACTTCAAGATGATGGATTCGAAGACTGTGATGAATCAGGTGCAGGAACTTCAAGTGATCTTGCACGAAATCCAAGCAGAAGGAATGGTCTTGGCGAGACCTTCAAGTGGTGCGGTGATCGAGAAGCTACCTCCCGGATGGAAGGACTTCAAGAATTACCTCAAACACAAGCGCAAGGAGATGAATATGGAGGAGCTTATTGTTCGACTCCGAATTGAGGAGGAGAACCGAGGCTCCGAGCGCAAAGCATCCGGGCCTTTGACAGCAAAGGCAAATATTGTGGAGCACAAAAGAGAAAACAACAAGGGCAAGAAGGCAAATCTGAAGCTTGGGACCAAAGGAGGAGTCGCCAAGAAGAAGTTTGCAGGAAGTTGCTTCAATTGTGGCAAACTGGGCCACAAGTCCACTGAATGCAGGCACCCAAAGAAGAAAGAAGCCAACACGGTTGACAACGTGGGTGATAATGATCTGATCGCGGTGGTCTCTGAGGTGAACATGGTGGGGTCCAACCCAATGGAGTGGTACCTTGACACTGGTGCTACAAGACATGTCTGCACAAATAAGGACCTATTCTCCACATTCTCACCGAATCAAGCGAAGATCTATATGGGGAACTCGCCTCTTGACTATAGAAGGCAAAGGAAAGGTGTTGCTCAAGATGACTTCGGCAAGACGGTGACTCGACCGATGTCTTGTTCGTGCGAGATATCCGCAAGAATCTGGTGTCTGGGTCGCTGCTCAATAAACATGGCTTCCGCATGGTTATTGAATCTGACAAAGTTATTCTGTCAAAGAATGGGGTGTATGTGAGAAGGGGATATGCCACTCATGGCCTTTTCAAATTGAATGTAATGGCTATTAAGAATAATGGAAATGACTCTACTTCTGCTTATTTGCTTGAGTGTTCCAATTTGTGGCATGGTAGACTAAGTCATGTTAATTATGACACATTACGTAGATTAATTAACTTGGACCATATTCCTTCTTTCCAAATTGATTCAAAATATAAATGCGAAATATGTGTTGAAGCAAAATTAACAAGGTCATCGTTTCAAACTATAGAGAGAAACACTGAACCACTTGAATTGATTCATAGTGATGTGTGCGATCTAAAGTTTGTTCAAACTAGAGGTGGTAATAAATATTTTATTACCTTTATTGATGATTGCACAAAATCTTGTTATGTGTATTTGCTAAAGAGCAAAGATGAAGCCTTAGAGAAATTTATTCTCTACAAGAATGAAGTTGAGAATCAACTCAACAAGAAAATAAAAAGATTGAGAAGTGATAGAGGTGGCAGTATGAAACACCAATTGGTGAATTTCGTAACAAAGACGGAATAATACATGAAGTAACTGCACCCTACTCACCTCAATCAAATGGTGTTGCTGAACGTAAAAATCGCACCTTAAAGGAAATGATGAATGCGATGTTGTTAAGTTCAGGATTACCTCAAAACATGTGGGGTGAAGCTATTTTATCAAGTAATTACCTTCTAAATAGGGTACCCCGAAAGAAATAAGAAAAAACTCCATACGAGTTGTGGAAAGATAGGAGACCATCCTACAAATACTTGCGAGTGTGGGGGTGTCTTGCAAAGGTAGCAGTTCCAACACCAAAGAGAACAAAAATAGGTCCTAAGACAGTGGACTGTATTTTTATAGGCTATGCACATAATAGTAGCGCCTATCGGTCCCTTGTGTATAATTCTCAAATCCCGGATATACACAAGAACACGATAATGGAATCAAGGAATGCATCGTTCTTTGAAAATATATTTCCTTGTAAATCCAATGATGGATCAGGTCCATCAAAACGAACAAATGATGCTATGAATCAAGATGATGAAAATCATGATTCGGTTCAAGAAACAGAACCGAGACGTAGCAAAAGGGCAAGAGTAGAAAGATCATTTGGAGATGATTTTCTAACTTATTTGTTAGAAAAGGAACCCCAAACTTATACTGAGGCTATAAGTTCTTCGGAGGGACCTCTTTGGAAAGAAGCAATCAATAGTAAAATTGATTCAATTCTGCAAAATCACACGTGGGAATTGGTTGATCTTCCTTCTGGTTGTAAACCTTTAGGATCTAAATGGATCTTCAAGAGGAAGATGAAACCCGACGGTTCAATCGATAAATATAAAGTCAGACTTGTAATCAAAGGATACAAGCAACGAGAAGGCCTAGATTATTTTGACACTTATTCTCCTGTGACGAGAATAAATTCAATTAGAATGATTCTTGCAATCGCGGCCTTGAGAAACTTGGAAGTACATCAAATGGATGTAAAAACGGCTTTCTTAAACGGAGATTTAGATGAAGAAATTTACATGGAGCAGCCCGAGGGCTTCATGGTTTCAGGAAAAGAAAAGAAAGTCTGTAAATTAGTAAAGTCCTTGTATGGTCTAAAACAAGCCCCAAAGAAGTGGCATGAAAAGTTTGACCATACAATGATTGTGAATGGATACAAAATCAATGAGTGTGATAAGTGTGTATACACTAAAGAAACCGAGAAAGGCTATGTCATTTTGTGCCTTTATGTGGATGACATACTCATTGTTGGTAGTAATGACAAAATTGTCAAATCTACCAAAGACATGTTAAACTCAAAATTTAACATGAAAGATATGAGACCTGATGTGATTTTAGGAATTAAGGTCACTAGAACAAGAGAGAGCATCACTTTGAGTCAATCTCATTATGTGGACAAGATCCTTGAAAGATTCAATAAGGATGACTCGAATTGCTAGAACTCCATTAGACACTAATCTCCATCCAAATAAGAATAGAGGAGATAGTATTTCTCAAGTGGAATACTCGAGAATTATTGGAAGTTTAATGTACTTAATGAGTTGTACTAGACCGATATCGCATTTACGGTTAGTAAACTCAATGATTCTGAGTAATCCGAGTCTTTGTTCATTGGAAAGCAATCGTGAGGGTATTACGGTACCTACGATATACTGGAGTTACGCGACTTCATTATGCAAGATATCCAGCAGTTATAGAAGGGTATAGTGATGCAACCGGATATCGATATGAAAGACACAAAGTCCACTAGTGGATATGTGTTTACACCGGCCGGTGCCGCAAGATCCGGAAGTCCTCAAAACAAACCGTTATAGCCAGTCCACAATGGAATCGAATTCATTGCTTTGGACAAGTGTGGAGAAGAGGCTGAATGGATGCGTCAATTTCTAGAGGACATTCCAAAATGGGAGAAACCTGTGCCACCAATATGCATTCATTGTGATAGTCAATCGAATGGGCGAAAGCACAGAGTGCTATGTATAATGATAAGTCTAGACATATACGCCGAGACACAATACCATTAGACAATTACTCTCAACCGAGTTATCACTATAGACTATGTGAGGTCACGGGATAACATAGCGGATCCGCTAACCAAAGGGTTAAACAGAGAATTAGTTGAGAAGATGGCAAAAGGAATGAGCTTAAAGCCAATGAAGGAATAAAGTTCTTATAAAGGAAAACCATACCTATTTGACTGGAGATCCCAAGATTTAGGTTCAAATGGACAACCTAGTTATGAGAACTTAATGTAGTCACTATAGACCCATTCCTATAAAAGTGACATTGAACAATCCGGGGTAGCAATATGTTGCTTTAATAATTTTACTTAAGAATTAAGTAAATCACCTATGCAAGAGTGAAGTGGGGCCGCTTAAACAAGAGAATTGTGGGGCTTAATTCTCTTGAAACTCTCGCAGAACCAGGTTGATGTCCATGGCCAAACCGGACATAATCATGAGAACCGAACATTGAGATAATGATTCCTGTGTGAAATATATGGTTCATTTACAAGGAAAAGCAGGACAGTTCAAGGACATTATGTCTCTTGGGCGGCTAGTAAAGTAAGTATATTTCACGATGGAAGGTTCAAAGGGTAACACCTACCTATCCTATGCAGAATCATGGGAGAACTTTCTAGTCGAAGTCAAATCAAATAACCTTTTTCCATTCATGTGGGGATTGTTGGAAAAATAGCATTTGGTGAATGGGAAAAATAGTTCCCAAAGGCCAAAACAAATGGGAAGTTTAGTCCCACATTGGGTAGAGCAAAGAATAAGGATGGGTTTATAGTGAAAGCCCAATAATAGGTGTTAAGCTCTTATTGGGGACATTAGCTCGCGCTCCAGCAGGGGTGCAAATCCCGTGATCCGAATCCAGCCCGATTAGCCTAAACTTGTGTGCGGTAGCGACCTGCGGACACGAATGTCGCACCAAATCTCAGGGGCTTAGAACAAGCTACCTTTTGCCTACAGAGATAATTTTTTTGGTCTTGGCGCAATCGGTCGAGTCGGGTTCGGCTTGCCCACGAGAAAATTTCGCGAGTAGGATGATTCTGATTTGGCGATCACGCCAATTATGGGCGGTACAAAATTTTGTATTCATTATCCGCGTGGGGCAGCTACAAAATTTTTCAGCGTAACTCTGACGTTACCTCTCCATCTCCGCCGAAATTTTCTACGAGCCCGTTCTTCACCACGCTATAAATACCGCGGTCCTTCAAGCTTCAGAAATACACTAGAAGCAATCTCTCTCCCCTTCGCTCTTTGGCTATCTTCCTCCGCATCAACTTCTCCGGTTCTCCTCTTCGTGTTCGGTTCGCGACAAAGAAGGAGCAGTTAGTCGCTTTATGAGCTCGTTGTATCCCGGGAGGCGACGTCCGAGCTAGTTTTCGAGCACTCAGAGGGGCGAATCGCTTTAAGGAGACGGTGTTCCACCGGCCTCGAGCTTCATCTTCTTTGCAATTATAAAGTTGTCGTCGTTTATATATATATGTTCATCTTTTCTCCATTGTAATTCTTTCATAAATTTTCTTGTATAGCCAATTCTAATTTGGATCGTTTCTGTAACAATATCTTCATTATATGTTAATAATGTAGACATACCATATTTTGTTACCTAGACTTTCAAGCTCAAGAACAGAATGTGAAATCAGATTCCAACATTTATTAGCACTATTAAATTGATTGTCGCTAGTAGTTTCAACAAAAAATATAAAAGGTAATTATTCAAGAGAAGAATTGCATATATACCAGGACTAGCAGAAGTTCGCTGTCGAACGAAATTGCAGTTATCAGACTCGTACTCAGGCAAGCTAAACATCCCCGTCGTCTTTGCAACCTCCCTCAGCCTCTCCCATCGATGGCCAAGGATTCTCCTCCCATAGTCGAAAAGCCTAGCTGCAGGATCAGTGACCGGGAGCTCATACCCATCAGAAACCACTTTCAGTATCTGTGCAGCTCGAACCTGTGAGTCCTTTGACACCCCGATCGTGTTCAGCTCTATGAACTTGGTCATTCTCTTTGCTACTTCCCGGTCCTTCACAAGTGCCCATCTGCTCATCGAGACAGTAAAAGTCAACACATGTTTGATAATGATGTACATAATAATGTGGAATAAATGCCATCTCATCTCTTTGCTAGACCAGACCCACACATTGAACTGTATGGATGCGAGACAAAATAGGACTAATTACATTCAGATAGCATGACGTATGGTGCAATTGCACGGGTGACTCTGGACTAAGCGTATCTACACGGGTAACCCTGTGATTAATGATAATCCTGAGAGGGGAAAAGTAAACAGATTCCAAGATCACCCACACAACTGCAATTTGTAGTCTCAGGGTTACTCCTGCAGGTATGCATACTCAAGGATCACCACTATAATTACACCATCCTCAGTGTATCTGGATGTAACTATTTAATTAATCCAACAGAATACTGGTTTACCCTATTCGAGTCCCAGCATGGCCGGTGCTCTTAGAGACGGTGAACAACATAATGTCATTATCTGCTGGACCGGTGATAGCAGTGTACTGAGGCCAGTAGTAGGCGAGATCGTGGACCATCTTCCCCTTCTTGGAGTTCAATACAGGATGTTTTATGTAACCATCAGGGTTGTTCGGAGAACATATGATTTCGATGTATGAGTCACCGGTGAAAGCAGAGGCATCGCCGGCCCATTTGAAAAGTCCTGATCGGAGGTAGTCGGTCACTGCTAAATAAGACTGCAAGAACGTTGCAGATTAATTTTTTTAATCAAGGTGTTATATATAATTACACTAATCAGCCAATTAAGAGACATATGGACCAATGACTGCAGATCACATGTCTTGAGTTTTCACAGTGAAGGCAGGCAGATGAGAAACATCAGATTCTTTAATTACAGACAAAGAAATATATATGAAAAAAATTAGTATTCAAGTTAATTACAGACAAATGAGAAGACTTGCAAGTTTATTATCAAAACTTTTAATTAGGAGAACTAATCATGTGTGTTGTCTAGTTGAAACAAAACAAGAAAGTGGAGATGCAGTCAAATAACTGTCATTGCGTTCATCATCATGAGCACGTTACTTTGCATAAGCTTTGATAGTTTAAAAAAGTGAGGTCGGTTTAGGATCAAAGTTGAACATTTAGATGATATAATTATAATTAACAAATTAATGATGGAGCACTTGCCGTCACATGCAAAAAGAGGCAAGTCAGTGGTGGAAAGCAGACAAAGAAGCAGGTTCTGAAAGTTAAACTATAAACTACTAAGAATGCTTATGATCGTGGTGTGCCTAAACCAACTTTTAAACCTAATAAGCATTAATCCGTATGACATGGAAACCTAAAAGGAGGTAGGATAAAGTGCATATAGGCCCCTAAAATCATAGGAATAAAGGCAATCATAAACTTTGAACATAGTCAATCAGCAAATGGTGTAAGCATCAATAGTATCTAAATAGTTGTGATTCATTCTTAATATAGCATTCATTCCCATTTTTCACTCAATACAACTCATAACAGTATATTAGCTCATAGACGATTATGATAAAAGAAGTGGTCTCTCTACGGAGTAGCGATAAGATCTCACTAAGAGAGTAAGTTACACCATTAACAAAGAGAAACTTTGTTAAGGTGTCATTTGCTAACAAAACCTCTAAAGACTACAATTAACCGTGACTACAAATCTTATCAAACACCCCTATCCGAGCAAGGTGTTCTGAACCATAAAGAGGGCAATTAAATTTTGCACATATGCGGAAGTTCTGATAAGATTTGTACTCATTAACAACCGCTACTCAGGATAATTGATGAAGTTAGGCGAGTGTACCGAGTAATAAGGGACAGCAGATACAACACTCATGGGCTCGGTTGCATCTGAAGGGGAGAGAGCATATAACGCCGCCTGAAACAACTGCGTCGATCCTGTACCAACGATTATATGTCGATCCTCAGTGACAGCATTGCCGACCAAATTGTGGAGACGACGAATTTGGTGAGCAAAGTCAGGCTCAAGAAACCAGCACACGTTTGTGACGTCCGAGAAGTAGCTCATTGTTTGCCATCCTGGGATCACAACGGTTCCTTGTTCTCCCATTGCGCGCCAGAATGACTCGAACATAGTTGGGTCACCACTGCAAAAAAGAATTTGCACAAAAAAAAAAAAAATCATCATCATATAGAGCCATTATAATCGTAGTTAAAAGTTCTTTAGTCTAAGAAAGAAAGATAAATGCGATATTTTATTTGGAAATTATATATCTTCTCTTGGAAAAAGGAACAATTTACCAGTATAAATTACATAGAAAATATCGGGAAAGAGGGAAAATTTGCCCCAAAAGAATCAGAAAATTCAACTTTTAAAAAATGATGATCATAGCCACCTGTATTTTCAAAAAACAAAAAAAAAAAAATTGAAGGTTTTAATTGCAGAAACAACAAAAAACTCAAAAAAAAAAAAAGAGTCTCGGATTAGTCATCAGACTGAATAACCATCAGGTGGGACCCAGCCATAACTGTCTTCAACCGCTATGAAAGATCACCATAGATGCACAAGTAACTACACTTCCAAAATTTCTTTTTTTTTTTCATATATATAAAAAACACTTTTTCAATTTTTTTAAAATATACTCACTGATCAAGATTAATGATGGAGTCCTTGGAAACGGGTCTGGACCCGCTAGTCGAGCCGACGCTGATATCCTGCCCCGCAACCTTCATCCCCTTAACCTGCTCCACCACCATCCTCCCTCTCTCCTCCTCTTCTTCCTCTCTCTTCAAAAAGCTCCCACCTTTTTCCTTCTCCTCAAAAACCCAACTCTCTTTATAAACACAAGACGTCACAAAATAAACAGCGAGCGAGGCGGCGATCGCCAGCCACCAAAGCTGGCGACTTCTCTTCTCAGAGATCAAGTTTTTGCCTAAAATAGGAAGTGGGTTTCTATTCTTGTGAGATTTTTGCGATCTGGGTCTCATTTTGGGCCCAAAGAATTTGGTTAGAGGGTTTGTTAAGTGTTGTGGAGAGATTCAGGAGAATCTTTATGGCGTTGGGAGAGACTTGAGGGCAGATATTTTGGGAAGTCCAATAAGGAAACAATGAAGAGATTGAAGGGAGTTTTGAGAGATGGCGGGTTTATATAAAAGGGAGAGCTTTTTTGTTGCCTTCGATTTTGAACTGTGTGTTGTTCGGATTCGCTCGCAATGGAGAGAAATTAAAATGAACATAAGATAAGTAAACGGAAGTTAAAATAAGGCTTAATATCAGAAAACCCCCCTTAACTTTGGGCAATTATCCAAAAATCCCCCTGAACTTTAAAATATCAGAAAACCCCCCCTTAAGTGTAGGAGTTATTAGAAAACCCCTTTTAACTTTAAGGTTTTATCACAAAACCCCCCTAACGGCGTTATCCCTTATTATCCCAATTATTCAGCGAAACAAAATACTCCCGAGTAGGGATTTCACCCTTGCGTGATAAAAAAAATACTTTAACACATTAATTTGATTTCTTATAGAAAAACTCTCTGGGTTCTTGAAAAAAAACCCTCCCACTGAAAATCCCTATCGGGAGTACTTTTATTTGCCGATAATTTATGATAACTGGGTAACATTGTTAGGGGTTTTGTGATAAAACCTTAAAATTAAAGATGGTTTTCGATAACCCCTAACCTTAAGGGGTTTTCTAATATTTTAAAAGTTTAGGGTTTTTTGATAATGGCACAAAGTTAGGGATTCTGAAATTAAGCCTTAAAATAATATATAAAACCTATTTGCAGATTTTAGTAAGTAAAACAGATGGGAACTTATTTTAATATGTTTGGAAAGTCTAATAAAGTGAAGCAAAGAAAAAGAAATATATATAAATTTATATAATTAACATTACACGTAATACTCTTTTGATAGAAGAATAAAATTATTATTTTGTAATAGTTACCTTAACTTTTCATTAGTTACACCAATTTGGGGAGAACAAAATCTTAAATTTTCTCACCTCGGTTATCTTAATTTATCTCTTATCTATCCCAAATGAGTTCCCAAAAAGGTTAATAAGTCTCATACCCTCACCTACCTCCCAGTAACTCCAATTTTAACAGATCCTAAAGGCTAAATTATCAATTAATATTTTTAATAGGATCATATTAATATCAACGTTTGACGTTTATTTGATATTGTTTTATATGGAAATAATAATCAAGTTGCCATATTTAGTAGTAGGAAAAATATCTAGTATGATATTAATCTTTATATTAATACCATAATATGACAAGTGAAAGACAAAAATATCATATTGATGAAAGGGTTTTAAAAATACAAATATAATAATTTAACCCTTTTAACAGAGTGAGAGGGGTACACAATGTAAATATGATACAAATCCCAAGCCCTTTAAGATTACTAGGTGGGATGCACATGTCTTCGACGTGGTCAAATACTTTGATTTTTTTTATTTTAGGAGTAAATTTTCAACTATGAAGATTTTGGGTGTATAAGATCAAATTTTTTAAACCTCTACTTTATGATGATAAAAATGATTCTTTTTCGTTCTTGAGCACATGCCACTAAATACCAATTTTAGAATTTTGATTGACCCAAGTAAATTCTAAGTTTTAGACAACGATAATACATGATTAAGCGAATGAAATCTACTCTCTTTACTTGAGGTGAATTCGTGCACATTCAAAATAAAGCACACATACATAAAATTATTATTATATTTTGACTAATCTAGGCAAATCCTAAGTTTCAAACACCAGTAGTACATGATTAAAATAATGAAACTTACTCTCTCTTTACTTGTGGTGAGCTCCTACATATTCAAACTAGACCATACATACATAAAATTATTATTTTATATTGACTGATCCAAGCAAATCCTAAGTTTGAAACACCAGTAATATATGGTAAAAAGAAAGAAACCTACTTTTTTATATGAGGTGAACACCCGTAAATTCAAAATAGACTAAACAGACATAAAATTACTATTGTATGAGAAATATTATTGTATGAGAGGTCAGATTGAATTTTAGGATACACTATAAGTAACAAACTACTTGCATCTGAGCATTGGCCTATGCAAGTATACTTGTGTCATACTGGGGCAATGCTTTTATAGGTAGCATGATGATTTTTAGTTTGAAACTTCTATATGTAAGACCATAAATCAAAATTTAATGGTAAAAATGATACTTGGTCCTCTGGATCAAGGTGTTGTCGTGCGCTATTTGTATTATTGTCCGTGGAGTAAGTACTTTCTCGCTTTCTCTTATTATCCATGCCTCTCTGAATGTAAGCTCTCTTTTGCTCAGCACTCAACCGGCTATATTTAATTTTTCTACTATATAGGATGGGGAGGTGCTATTTTGTTTCAAAAATATTGACATGATTTTATTAATATATATACCAACAATAATTAATATTGACTTTATAATTTGTCTAAAATATAAAGTTCTATACAAAAATTAATAAAGCACACTCTTCTCTACTACAAAACCTTTAAGAAAGAGTATTTGCTTGCTAATGGAGAAAATCACATTAAACTCAATAATTACTAATGGGAGTACTTAATTTAAGCCAATACTCAAAGAGATAGATAAAAGAATCTTAAAACTATTAGATTATAAAGATATGGAGGACAATCTAACCATCACAAAAAAACCATATATGCTCCATGAACAGAAATATATATGCAGCAAACATCAGATAGAAAAACAAACACATAAAAAACTTTCCTTTATTAGTAATTTCTCTGTGCTAATCAAAGAAAGCTAAAAGAGAGAAATTATATGATTATAGTACTCAAAACCATCTATTTGACTTCAAAACTTTTGACACTATTTTCTCAAGTATACAAACTTACTAAAAATTCAGAAACTCCTCTTAATGATCAAACCTTATGACCATCACACATGAAATCACGATATTACCATTAGGCTCCTGAAAATCTAAAATTTGCAAAAATAACCCTAAAGTTTCAAAATTTGCTAAAAACACCCTCAAAAGTTTATTTTTGGGGGCTGATGGTATTCTCCAGATTTCACGTGTTGGTTGTAAGTTTTAAAATTTCATGGGATTTTTGCAATTTTGAACTCTTGAGGGTGCTTTTTTAATATTTTAAAATTTGAGGGTATTTTTTACAAATTTCAAATTTTTAGGGGCTACTAGTAATTTCTATATTTGTATTTGTTGTAAGTTTTAAAATTTTAGGGATTTGTTTTGCAATTTTAAAGTTTTTAGTGTGTTTTTTTTCAATTTTTAAAATTTTGAGGGTGTCTTTTGCACACTATAAAGTTTCTAGGGGGCTATTGGTAATTTTTAAATTTCCCGTGTGGGGTGTAAGTTTTTAAATTTTGGGGGTGTTTTTTGTAATGTTAAATTTTTGAGGGTGTTTTTTTGTAAAATTTTCAACTGTGAGGGTGTTTATGCAAATTTCATTGTTTCAAGGGGCTGCTAGTAAGTTTTAGATTGCATGTTTATTATTTGTAAGTTTTAAAATTTCAGAGTGTTTTTTGTAATTTTGAACTTTTGAGCGTGTTTTTTTAGAATTTTGTAGCTTTGGGGTGTTGTTGCAAATTTCAAAACTTTAGGTGTTTTATGTAAGTGTTTGGATTTTTAGTGTGTTTTTTTACAATTTTTATAGTTTAAAACTTGAAATTTTAGGATGAAGCTTTAGAAGGGTAATTTATTTGATCCGTAATTTAAATAGAGATATGTAGGTTTGGGATGGTGTTAAGATTAAGTTAAATATTTAATATATTTGTAGGATAATTAGAATATTTGAAGTTGAGTGATAGATTTCATGTTCACGCGTGCGATTAAGATTAAGTTAAATATATAATATATTTTAAGATAATTAAGATATTTTTAGTTGATGATAGGTTTGAATTAAAATATAATATTTTAAAGGGTTAATGGTAATATTGTCCAGAATTTTTTTCTAAACTCACAATTTTATAAAGAGTATGATATGATATGATATGATATAATATGATATGATTTTTTTTCTTTTTCTTTTCCTTAATTACTAATATAACTTTTTTATCTTTAGTACTTTAGGTTGGGCAAGACTAGTACGTGGATTTCTATCCAAGATTTGAAAAACTAGGACTTGCAATTTTTGGGTGAACCTTGAAAATTGGATGAGAGATCACACTAAAAATTATTGGTCAAGAGACATTTGTATCGTCTGTAGTTTTGAAATGTGAAGCCAAGATTTTAAATAGATATATAAGTTTAGTGGTTATGAGGTCCCCATCTTTTAATGTGATAAGTAAAAATAAACTTCACTACTAGTCCATCTCTTGGTGGCTAAACTAGACGTCATCTCAAATCCATTATTTTTGACACATATATTGCAGTTCTGACTAGATGCATTACAGTGCTAACTAGATAAAAAAAAAAAGCCAAGACTTTCAATTGATACATGTAAAGCCAAGAGACATGAATGTATATATATTGTAATTTAACGAGATGCTAAGCCAAAGCTTTCAAGCGACATATGTGTTGCAGTTCTGGCTGTATGAAAGTCAAAACTTTCAAGAGCATATTTATATATTATAATTCTGGTTGCATGCAAAGTCAAAACTTTCAAGTGGTAAATGCATATACTGTAGTTCGTAACTATATGCTAAGCCAAAACTTTCAAGAGAGATATACACGTGTATATATTAATTGTAGTTCTCACTAGATTCCAAGTTAAAACATTCAGAATATGCGTAAGTCTGTATTGTAGTTTTGCGGAGCCAAAACTTTCAAGAGATATATACGTGTATATTGTAGTCTTGACTATATAAAAAGCCAAAAAATCAACAGATATAAATGTACACATCGTAGTTTGTGATTACGTGCTAAGCCAAAACTTTGGAGATATTGTAGTTTTAACTACAAAGCTTTCGAGAGATATATGTATATATTGTAATTTTGATTACATATAAAGGCAAAACTTTCATTCACATTCAATATTAACATAGAAAAATATAATTTTTAAAATTTGAGGGTGTCTTTTGCACACTATAAAGTTTCTAGGGGCTATTGGTAATTTTAAATTTCCGTGTGGGGTGTAAGTTTTAAAATTTTGGGGTGTTTTTGTAATGTTAAATTTTTGAGGGTGTTTTTGTAAAATTTTCAACCTGTGAGGGTGTTTATGCAAATTTCATTGTTTCAAGGGGCTGCTAGTAAGTTTTAGATTGCATGTTTATTATTTGTAAGTTTTAAAATTTCAGAGTGTTTTTGTAATTTTGAACTTTTGAGCTTGTTTTTTAGAATTTTGTAGCTTTGGGGTGTTGTTGCAAATTTCAAAACTTTAGGTGTTTTATGTAAGTGTTTGGATTTTTAGTGTGTTTTTTTACAATTTTTATAGTTTAAAACTTGAAATTTTAGGATGAAGCTTTAGAAGGGTAATTTATTTGATCCGTAATTTAAATAGAGATATGTAGGTTTGGGATGGTGTTAAGATTAAGTTAAATATTTAATATATTTGTAGGATAATTAGAATATTTGAAGTTGAGTGATAGATTTCATGTTCACGCGTGCGATTAAGATTAAGTTAAATATATAATATATTTTAAGATAATTAAGATATTTTTAGTTGATGATAGGTTTGAATTAAAATATAATATTTTAAAGGGTTAATGGTAATATTGTCCAGAATTTTTTTCTAAACTCACAATTTTATAAAGAGTATGATATGATATGATATGATATAATATGATATGATTTTTTTTCTTTTTCTTTTCCTTAATTACTAATATAACTTTTTTATCTTTAGTACTTTAGGTTGGGCAAGACTAGTACGTGGATTTCTATCCAAGATTTGAAAAACTAGGACTTGCAATTTTTGGGTGAACCTTGAAAATTGGATGAGAGATCACACTAAAAAAATTATTGGTCAAGAGACATTTGTATCGTCTGTAGTTTTGAAATGTGAAGCCAAGATTTTAAATAGATATATAAGTTTAGTGGTTATGAGGTCCCCATCTTTTAATGTGATAAGTAAAAATAAACTTCACTACTAGTCCATCTCTTGGTGGCTAAACTAGACGTCATCTCAAATCCATTATTTTTGACACATATATTGCAGTTCTGACTAGATGCATTACAGTGCTAACTAGATAAAAAAAAAAAGCCAAGACTTTCAATTGATACATGTAAAGCCAAGAGACATGAATGTATATATATTGTAATTCTAACGAGATGCTAAGCCAAAGCTTTCAAGCGACATATGTGTTGCAGTTCTGGCTGTATGAAAGTCAAAACTTTCAAGAGCATATTTATATATTATAATTCTGGTTGCATGCAAAGTCAAAACTTTCAAGTGGTAAATGCATATACTGTAGTTCGTAACTATATGCTAAGCCAAAACTTTCAAGAGAGATATACACGTGTATATATTAATTGTAGTTCTCACTAGATTCCAAGTTAAAACATTCAGAATATGCGTAAGTCTGTATTGTAGTTTTGCGGAGCCAAAACTTTCAAGAGATATATACGTGTATATTGTAGTCTTGACTATATAAAAAGCCAAAAAATCAACAGATATAAATGTACACATCGTAGTTTGTGATTACGTGCTAAGCCAAAACTTTGGAGATATTGTAGTTTTAACTACAAAGCTTTCGAGAGATATATGTATATATTGTAATTTTGATTACATATAAAGGCAAAACTTTCATTCACATTCAATATTAACATAGAAAAATATAATTTTTAAAATTTAACGCTTTGTCCATAGAGAAATATATTTTTATTGGTAAGACAAGAGAATATATATATATAAATCAGAACTTCATATTCAAAGTACCACCATTTTGGATTTATTAGAAATTGAATGATTATTATCAAATAGATTTGTCCTCTTTACCAATGAGAAGGCGAGGCACAAATCAAAAGAAAAGCTTAGATGGAATAGGTTTTAATTCTTGGTTCACTTCGTATATTAGTCTTTATTTAGTGGTTTCTTAGCTTATTAAAGCCGCAACACATCGTTATTTAAATATAGCTTTCAACTTTTAAAAACAAATGAAAACGACAAATTAAGCACTAAAGGCGAATCTCACTTTTTTGTTTTTATCTTATTGTAGTTAGTTCACATTTGTTTAGTTAAAAGGAATGGTGGTGAAAGAAAAAAGGAGTGAGAAGTGAATTATAACTCAGTCTTGTGAGCATCAAAAGAGATTCTCATTCTCACATGCAATTTGCAATAAACTTTAAATTATAATTTTTTTTAAGCAAGGTAAGTGGAGGTCAGGCACTGCGTAAGACTAAGGGACCCACAAGTTTGTGGGTCAAAGGGGAAGTGAACATTTAAGGTTCATGATTGATGATTGATCTTTGATTACCGTTGCCTAGGATTAGACCAATCAAGATTAGACTAATCTAAGATTTCTTGTGGGCCCTACTTAGATGGTTCCCCCAACCCAACTCATGATGAAAAGTAGAGTGCGCTTTCTATCACAGCCTTGCACAGTGCGAGGTTCTGATGTGTCAAACATGGGAGCGGTCAATTATCAAGGTCAATTATCAAACGGTCACCCCATTAACTTTTTGTGTGAAGTGTGGGGCGTTTTGATCTGATTTGTGCTCTGAAAATTGTGTGGTTAGAATTTAGATTCTGGGTAGCAAATCGGAAAATGGAACACGTATAATAAGAGTATACCTCACAAAATTCTAGAAAGATGCTTGGCTTATTGAGGATTTTGGGGAAGATGAGAAGAGAAGAGAACAAAAGATAATTGAGAGATTTTAATAGGAATAAATTAGAGATAACAGAATAGGAATTCTCTTAAAACTGCTCACGAGTACTGGATGGTTCTTACCCTTGGGATGGGAGGGCAATTACCAATTCCTCTTTCTGAATCCTCCACAACACGTATACACCATTTTCCTATGTACGGATAGAAACCATCCACTCGCATGATGATAATTCTGAAGAGATTCATATTCAGGATAACTAATATATAACATAAGCAATTTTGAAAAACGGATTTGATAGTAGATAATAAGTAAACTAAAACAGCTGTCATTTGTACAACTGAGTGTCAACTATTGTTGTTTGCAATAATAAATAAATGGTCCATTTAATCCTATACTCCTAGTTCATTTTCAAAGGTAATTATATTGCCACATGGGGTCTACCTAGAAAAGATATTCATTGGTGATAACTTAAGAACAATGGACTTATGACTTATCTTTTCAATTATGGAATGTGATTTATGCTCCTCTCCCATAAAAAGTAAGGTTTTGATGTTTTAATCCTACCTTTGTTTACTAGGTTTAGGAAGAACAAAGGAAATATAAACTAGGGTTTTATCTTTAGCCCAAAGTTTTATCCTCACTTATTTAAAACCCACTCACTTCTATAAACACACATACTCTCAAAATATATCATATGACTTATTTTTAAACCCAATCTACAAGATACCCTTAAACTTTATATTGTATCTCAAAAAAAAATCCAAACTAGCCCTTTCCTCTCTTCTTCTAAACAACGATCATCTTTCCATTATATTAATGGTGACGATGGGAGAAGTTTATTTTCGCGTGTTGCTTCCTTTATTCACCAAACCCCAATTTAGCATACTCATATTCTTCAAAATCTCTTTCCCCATTAATATCTCATCTCTTCCTTAGCCTCCATTAAATTTCTCTTTGTAAAGGACATTAATTTGATTTTAATGTGAATTCTATTTGCAATCATTAAATATTCTTTTTATAGTCTCAAAACTAATAAAGAGCTATACTATACCAATAAAGAGATACACTTTAGTTGTGGAGAGCTATACTTTTGTATATTGTGATATACTTTTCTTATTAATTGAATAAAGTGTTATACTTTACTCACCAAAAATTAATAACTATTAAACTTTCATATTTTTATGTTAATTAGTCCAATGAATATTAAATCTTCCTCTGTTTTTCCAAAGAATTTTCTTGACGAAATACAACACACTATTGATTTCTTTCCTATAGTCCTTAATCAATAAAGAGCTATATTATAACGATAAGGAGATACACTTTAGTCATAAAGATTTATGCTTCTTTATAAGGTGTAATATTTTGCTCCTAAAAAGCTATGTTTTCGTATAAAGTGCTATAGCTTGGTTAGCTTAGGTAGACTTTAGGGATTAACTTCACCTAAAATTTGGGGCCCGACTCTTTGAGTTTAGTGCTTTGCGAAATGAAGGAAGAGAGCAAAGAGAGAACCGATGAGTTTATTTAGGGAAGAAGGACAATTTTGGATTTTAGAATTTTTTTAGAAAATACAATATAAAGTTTGAGAGTATATTGCCAGTTGGGTTTAGAAATAAGTCACAAGGGGTACTTTGGGTGTAGGTGTATTTGTGGAAGTGGGTGGGTTTTTAAACAAATGGTGGTAGAACTTTGGGTTAAAAGACAAAAACGCTATAAATTATTGGTGCACCAATAAAAGGATGCAATAGCAATTATGTACACTTGACTTGGCTTTTGCCCCTCACTACCTTTTTCTTCCAAATTTGGTGGGAGAGAATCTCTTGATGGCCCTTGATCTGCCTGCAAAGCCCAAATGAAAATTGTGAATTAACTAAAGTGGTTTAAGTTGAATTCTGATCTTGGTGTTTTTGGGATTTAAAATTAGTAAGTGCAAGTTAGGTGCAAAAAGTGCTGCAATGTGCAACATGCACAATAAAACACAGGATATGTAAGATTCATAATGCAAGTACTGCAGGTAAAAAGATCTGGTTTGATTAGATATTTAACATGTATGAACGAACATAAAAAACATTTAATACTCTTATTGCATATTAGAAAAATCCATAGCTTTTTTGTGTGAAAGGAAAAGCAAAAAAGCTATATTTTGATTAATTACAAACATAGGTGTTGTTTGACAACGGGCTAAGTGATGAGTTAAGGAGGGTTACCTTCTCTAACCTGCCATACAAAAGTTATAGGGTGAAGTGGGTTAACCTTTAATACTTTGTCGAACGCGAAAATTGAAGAGAGATGAAATTACCCCTCTAGAGGAAGGAGTTAAAATAAGTTGATCCTTCAAAGTGACATATTTACTAATCAACTCTTTGGATGGTTTTCCCTTTTTTTCAAACATTAAAAAGATCCTAACTAGCTAACCAATTTAAATTTTCATGCTAACTAACAGATTAACATGTTAAGCAGACTAACTAAGTTAGTCCTTCTCCTTAATAGCGCTAGACCGAACCATAAAGTGTACCCGAAAGCAATTCATCTATTTGTAGCTTGATAATGATATCCATGACAGCTCCAATTATCAAACGCTTAAAGCCAAAGCCTCGTACCATGTAACTGTTCAGCTTCAGAACCTATTAAGAAAACTGGCTCAAAGGAATCAAATCTCTACCAAAATTCAATTCGAGGACCATCTTGACAAAAGGAGATTCAGTCAGACATGAGCTCATCATTCTCAATTGTAGTCAACATCACTGGTTCTGAAAATGAGAGCTCTGTGTAGTAGGGACCAACGCCATCAGTAAAGTAGCGAGCATGGACATTAAGCCCCTAACTCCACACACAGACTCAAAAAATTAACATCCGCAACTCCCCCGCTAAATCAATTTTGACCTAAAACAGTTTAATTTTTGACTGGCGGCAGACCAAAACAAAACCAGCTTAACGCCAAAATTGACCTGACAAAACCAATTTAAGTCCCAGTCCTCCTTTTTTTTATTTCCTTTTTCCCCGGCCAAACGAGAGCCGGGACTTGAACTGATTTTGTTCCACTAAACAAGTTTAACCTTAAACCCCATTAAAAACAGAAGAAGAAGAAGAAGAAGAAGAAGAAGAAATTGTTGACTTAAGAAATTACCATGATTAATTCAAAGGAATTAAAACAAACAAAAGAGCGGAAGCAATACCTGAATCCATAGCTTGGATCTGAATTAGGGTTTGATGATCTTCTAATCTTAGGGTTTCTCTACAGCCAAAGTTCTCTCAAGATGGGGTAAAGAGAATTTAGAGAACGTAACCCTAGATTAGGGATCATAACCCTTTATTTATAGATGTTGTACTTTTATAATTTGGCCCCTCATCAAATTATAATTACAATCTGGTATCTGCACATTTAGCCCATAATTTATTTAAATACCCATTAACCCAAATTGATTGATCACTTTATGCGGGTTATCCTTAAGTGATAGAGTTATACATTGATATAACATATGTGCCCACAAATAGATTTAATTAGATTTAAATCTAACAATCTCCCACTTGGGCACCATATGTTTCCTTAAAATGTGTATAACCTTATGAGCTCAAAAATCTCTATCACATACAAGGGTATTTCCAAACAATCTCGTCCATTGACTATATCAATATAGGATCAAAGCGGTCTTCGTCACATTTATCGTGACTAAACTCATCAATGGTCACATATACCAATACAGTCAAATGACATAGATCAATCATGGATGTGCAGCATGAAAATTACATGCAATGTGATCTGTGCATGTCTATTTTCAACTGGTCCTACCTTAAACTTTAGTGAGGTCATCCTCAAACATAATGTAGCAGAGTGTATAATCTAAATACTTTATTCTGATCAGAGAAAATAACCAAATATAAATATGTCCAAAATACACATAAAGCAATAAAATCACAAACTCCCACTAAAACATGATATTCTCAAATATTACAACACCCATATGAGCAGTGTGCTCATGAAAGACCTTGGGTGGTAATCCTTTAGTAAGAGGATCAGCTATCATGGAGTTTGTCCCAATATGCTTTATGGATATCTGACCACTCTGTACAATTTCTTTCACAACTAGGAACTTAATGTCAATATGTTTTGACTTAGTTGAGCTCCTGTTGTTATTGGAATACATTACTGCTGATTTATTGTCACAAAATAACTTTAGTGGTCTTTTAATATTTTCCAGAATGCGCAGTCCAATGATAAAATTTCGCAACCATATTTCATGATTGGATGCCTCATAGCAAGCTACAAATTCTGCTGCCATAGTGAAAGAAGCTACAAGTGTCTGTTTGACACTTTTCCAGGATATAACTCCTCCAGCTAACATATAAGTGTAGCCTGATATAGACTTTCTGCTATCTTGGCATCCAGCAAAATCAGAATCAGAGTACCCAATAACCTCCAACTGTTCTGATTTCCTATATGTGAGCATATAATCTTTTATTTTCTGAAGATACCTTATAACCCTTTTGACTGCTATCCAATGATCCATACCAGGGTTGCTTAAATATCTGCCTAACATACCAACAATGTACGCAATATCCGGATGCGCATACACTGAAAGCATACATTAGACTCCCTACACCAAGCATAGAGAATCTTCGATTTCACGAATTTCAAGATTACCTTTAGGGCATTGATTGAAACTGAACTTGTCTCCTTTTTCTACAGGGGTGTCACCTGGTCTGCAATCTTGCATGCCAAATCTTTTGAGTACTTTATCGATATAGCTCTTTTGTGATAATCCAAGTATATCTTGAGAACGATCTCGATGTATCTGGATTCCTAATATAAAAGAGGCGTCCCCAAGATCTTTCATCTCAAAATTCTTTGATAGAAATCTCTTGGTGTCGTGCAACATGCCTATATCATTAGTGACAAGCAATATGTCATCGACATACAAAACCAGAAAAATATACTTACTCCCACTAAACTTTTGATATACACAGTCATCAACAATATTCATCTCAAAGCCAAACGAGATAATTATTTGTTAAAACTTGTGATACCATTGACGAGGAGCTTGCTTGAGTGCATAAATGGATTTACTTAATTTGCAAACCATGTTCTTTGGGTCTCCCGACACAAAGTTTTCTGGTTGCACCATATAAACCATCTCATCAATGTCCCCATTGAGAAATACAGTCTTAACATCCATTTAATATAACTCAAGATTAAAATGAGCAACAAGTGCCATGATTGTTCTAAAGGAGTCTTTCGATGAAACTGGAGAGAAAGTCTCTGTGCAATCAATCTCTTCCTTTTGAGTATAGCCTTTAGCTACAAGACGTGTCCTATACCTGTCCACATTACCATTTGCATCCCGCTTGGTTTTAAATATCCATTTACAACCAATTGGTTTTGCACCTTCTGGCAATGGAACAAGTTCCCAGACCTTATTGTCTTGCATAGACTTGTACTCCTCATTCATGGCATCAATTCACTTTTGAGAGTTAGAACTTTTCATGGCCTGAAAAGGTTGATTGGATCATCTTCCATCATTCTATTATTTTCCTCATGTTCTTGGAGAAATACAATATAATCATCCGAAATAGCATTTGTCTTTTCTCTCGTGGATCTCCTTAATGGCACTGGTTCTTGAGGTTGTTGAGTTTGTTCTTCTGGAACAGGGAGTTGTTCAACATTATCTTCCTGAGATTCTGGATTCATTTCTTGATCAATAACAGGTATAGGTACTTGAATATTGTCAGAAATGACAGTATGGATTAGATTTGAAGTCAATTCCTCCTCAAAAGCAATATCTCTAACCTTATTTCTCCCTCTAAACTCAACATCCTCAAAGAATGTTGCTGTTCCCGTCTCAAAAATAGTCCTGCGTGTGGGATCATAAAATTTATAGCCCCTAGAACGTTCAAAATACCCAATAAAGTAGTCACAATCGCTTTTGGAGTCCAATTTCTTTTCATTTGGCCTATAAGGCCTTGTCTCAGCTGGACATCCCCAAATGTGTAAGTGCTTTAAACTGGGCTTTCGACCAGTCCAAAGCTCATAAGGTATTTTAGCAACTGCTTTACTTGGTACTCTATTTAGAATGTTAGCTACTGTCTTTAGTGCTTCTCCCCAGAGTGACTCTGGTAAAGAAGAATGAGCAATCATACTTCGTATCATGTCCTTAAGAGTCCTGTTTCGTCTTTCAGCTACACCATTCATGCTAGGTGATCCTGGCATGGTGTACTGTGAGACGATATCGCATTCCTCTAGGTATCTAGCAAATGGTCCTGAACGTTGTTCACCTGAATCATCATATCTGCCGTAGTACTCACCACCACGATCAGATCTAACGGTTTTAATCTTTTTATTTAGCTGGTTTTCAACTTCAGCTTTAAATATTTTGAACACGTTCAGAGACTCAGATTTCTCATGAATAAGATATAGGTACCCATAACGTGAATAATCGTCTATGAATGATATAAAATATTGTTGACCATTCCAAGATGCTGTAGGGAATGACCCACAAATATCTGTATGTATCAATTCTAAGACCTCTGAAGATCTGTTGGCACCTAATCTCTTAACTTTGGTCTGTTTTCCCTTGATACAGTCAATGCATACATCAAAATCTGCAAAATCAAGGGAATCTAAAATGCCATCTCAGACACAAGACGCTCAACTCTACCTTTTGAGATATGACCCAAGCGCTTATGCCATAATGTTGCTGAATTTTTTTTATTTAATTTACGCTTAGTACCACGTGATTCCACATGTAAGGTTTCATTATAGGAAGCAATTGTATCAAGCAAATATAGGTTATCATAAGTATTTAAGAAACCAGTTCCCACAATATTTAAATTTAAAGATAAACTAGCCTGATTATTTCCAAATGAACAATAATAACCTGATTTGTCCAATATAGAAATAGAAACCAAATTCTGTCTAAAAGACGGTACTACAAAAGTATCTTTTAAATCCAAATAGAAACCAGTTCCTAATAGTAACCCAAAATGCCCCATTGCTTTCACATCTACCGATTGTCCATCGCCCACAAAGATGTGTCTTTCACCATCACTTGCTTTCTAGAGCTCGGGAACCCGCATAGAAACACTTATGTGAGTAGTAGCAGCTGAATCTAACCACCAAGTATTTCTAGGTACTGAGACTAAATTAACCTCAGAACAGACCAAAGTAAGGAACATACCCTTCTTGACACGCCAGGCGTGATATTTTGTACAATCCTTCTTTACGTGTCCAGATTTGTTACAGAAGAAACAACCATTATCATCCTTATATTGTTTCTTCTGAACTGGACCCTTAGCAGCTTCATTATCATTCTTTCTTTTCTTACCGTTATCTTTAGAGGCATTAGCCAAATGAGCACTTTCAGTCTTATCTTGCTTCAACCTGTCTTCCTCTTGCACACAGCATGAAATGAGCTCATTCAGAGTCCATTTCTCCTTTTGGCAGTTATAACTGATCTTAAATTGATTAAATTGTGCAGGAAGAGATAACAGAACCAGATGCACCAGTAACTCATCACATAGTTCGAGTTTTAGTGCCTTAAGTTTTGAAGCAATGTGAGACATTTCCATAATATACTCCCTGATATTTCCTTTGCCCTTATACTTCATTAAAATCAAGCGAGCTAAAAGCGTGCTTGTTTCTACCTTATCGTTTTTAGCAAAACGTTTCTCAATTTCGGCAAGAAAATCTTTGACTTTAGTAATCCCTTCGGATTCTGTGCCCCTAAAGGCTTCCGGAATGCCACGCTTAATGATCATTAGACTCATGCGATTTGAACGTTCCCACCTCTCATACTCCTTCTTTGCATCAGGAGTGTTTTCCGCAGTGAGAAGTTGAGGTTGTTCAATTCTTAATGCAAGGTCTAGATCCATGCAGCCAAGAACAATTAAAATGTTCTCTTTCCAAACTTTAAAATTAGTCCCATTTAGCATGGGAATTGAGTTAGTGTTAGCAGAAATGGTTGCAGCAAAAGCATTAGCTGAAATAAATAAAAGATTTTCACATTAATAACTGTAATTATTAATCAATAAAATTCAAACAATGACACATCCCCATCCAAGATACCTTAAACAACATTAATATCAAGTCTTTGGACAGTAATATTAACTGCAAGTGATACCTTGTTGAAATGATCAAACACTGACAATAACTCATGTCAAATAATAAACCTATCTTTGGATTGATTTATTATTTACATGTAAACCTTATAATTGTCACGCTTTTATCATCGCAGATGTGTATGCAGTCTAAATAAATGTTAACCTTCCTTTGGGCCGATTAATTATTTACTAAAGAAAACATACACACAACCATCTAACATCCCTCATGAATAATCTACACAAGAGAGATTGCTTTGGCAACATCTTGTTTCAATTAATCATTTGGAATGAGAGACAAACTTAATACTTTAGTGTCATAATATTTAAATTAAATGATTGATTAATTACCAAATTTAATCCCAACCAAAGTCTAAAATTTACTTAAGTAATTAGAAATAGATTTCTATTTTAATTAACTATAGAACTTAATAGATTATTTGAGAAATTCAAATAATCCACACCTTAATTATAAGGAGCCCATAAAATAATTCATTATAGGCCCGTAATGTTCACCGAATCAAGCTCTTCTTCGAAATCAGAAAATTCAAGTTGGTCATTTCATAATCGCCGCCTACCTTGCCCGATTTGAGCGTTGATCTCGCCGAAGTCGAGCAATTGAAAGCTCGCCGAAATGAGTCGAACTCACCGAATTGAGCATTCAATGCACGATTCGCGGCTTCGCCGATTCGAGCAATTGAAAGCTCGCCGAAATGAGTCGAACTCACCGAATTGAGCATTCAATGCTTGCTCGATTCGAGCCGGCTCGCTCGAAAGCAATCGAAGCTCGCTTAATTTCGTGGTCTTGAGTTCGCCGAAATCAAGGCTTGAGATCGCCTCTTCAAGAAGATCAACCTCGCCGCAAACATTGCCGACGGCTCGCCAATGACCTTTGTGTTTCGCCGAGCTTGTTGCCCGCTCATTAGCCGATGTAACGCTTAAGCTCGCCGCAACCAGAGCTCGAGTCGCCGCAAAGTTGCCGACAAGCTCGCTCGAATCGTAAGCACTGCGTTCTAATCCCCGCGACGCCACGCGACGTTTTCATGCACTAACGCTCTTTCTGCTCGAATCGCCGCCAGCTCCCGCGACCCTAGGGTTTCGTAATTGCCGCCGCTATCTCCATTTGACAGGGGGCCAAACAATACGTCACGTAAGGGCCAAGCTAACGCCTACCAAAACTCGAATCCAATCTCAATCAAGAATTTGATTGAGATCACCCAAACGCAGAGAAAAACAAAGCAAAGATGAACTTTATCAACCGTGGAAAAACTCGATTAAGATAAAACCCGCATTTTTAATCTAAAAAATCCGAAATTCCTAAGAAAAAAAAATCACGGTGGCTCTGATACCACTTGTTGACTTAAGAAATTACCATGATTAATTCAAAGGAATTAAAACAAACAAAAGAGTGGAAGCAATAACGAATCCATAGCTTGATCTCAATTAGGGTTTGATGATCTTCTAATCTTAGGGTTTCTCTACCAAAGTTCTCTCAAGATGGGGTAAAGAGAATTTAGAAGCGAACCCAGATTAGGGACCATAACCCTTTATTTATAGATGTTGTACTTTTATAATTGGCCTCTCATCAAATTATAATTACAACCCCAGATCCGCACATTTTACCTTTAATTTATTTAAATATCCATTAATCCAAATTGATTGATCACTTTATGCTATGTTATCCTAAGTAATAGAGTTATACACTGATATAACATATGTGCTTCACAGATAGCTTTTAATTAGATTTAAATCTAACAGAAATGGCATGTTGGGGACCCAAATTCCACATGCTACAAGCTTTTCACAGTGGGCACAGAGCATGGGCACAACCCAAGAGAAGACAACTTGAAGTGGACATGATACAAACCCTAGCATGATGGAAACAATCATATACAGTGATAATTAGATCTCAAAGCCTCATGGTCTCCATCAGTCTCAATCCAAGAGCATCTTTGTCATTCTATGATTGGAAATCAATGCAAGGTCCAAGCAAATATCCTCATCTTCCAATTCAAATGGATCTCTGCCAAAGATTCATAAGCTGCTGCAGCATAGTTCCAATAGGAAAAGAACTGGACACATTTGCACAGGAGATAAAGCCAAAATGAGCTAGCAGAATGAAAACTATACATCTAGACTATGAAGGTCCCCACAGGATAACAATCAACAGAACAGACACTAGAAGAGACATATATGAACAGATTCTACAATATTTTGATCAATCTTAGCATAAGAACAGTAATGGGATCTGAATTTAGAAAGTTCGAAACTTCAAACTAACTAAAAAATGAACATTTTAAAAATTTGCACCAAAAGAATTCAGAAAATTCTACTTTTAAAAATGATGATCATAGCCACCTGTATTTTGAATATATATATATATATATATATATATATATATATATATATATATATATATATATATATATATAGTGAAGTTTTACTTGCAGAAGCAACAAAAACTAACCCAAAAAAAATCTCAGACCAGTCATCAGACTGAATAACCATCAGGTGGGACCCAGCCATAACTGTCTTCAACCGCTACAAAGATCACCATAGATGCACACGTAACTAGACTTCCAAATTTTCTTTTTTTCTTCATATATATAAAAAAAGCTTTTTCAATTTTTTAAATATACTCACTGATCGAGATTAATGATGGAGTCCTTGAAACGGGTCTCGACCCGCTAGTCGAGCTGACGCTGATATCCTGCCCCGCAACCTTCATCCCCTTAACCTGCTCTTCCACCATCCTACCTCTCTCCTCCTCTTCTTCCTCTCTTTTCAACAAGCTCCCACCTTTTTCCTTCTCTTCAAAAACCCAACTCTCTTTATAAACACAAGACGTCACAAAATAAACAGCGAGCGCGGCGGCGATCGCCAGCCACCAAAGCTGGCGACTTCTCTGATCAGAGATCAAGTTTTTGCCTAAAATAGGAAGTGGGTTTCTGTTCTTGTGAGATTTTTGCGATCTGGGTCTCATTTTGGGCCCAAAAAATTTGGTTAGAGGATTTGTTAGGGTTGTGGAGAGACTTGAGGGCAGGTCTTTTGGGAAGTGCAGTAAGGAAACAATGAAGAGATTGAAGGGAGTTTTGAGAGATGGCGGGTTTATATAAAAGGGAGAGCGTTTTTGTTGCCTTCGTTTTTGAACTGTGTGTTGTTTGGATTTGCTCCCAATGAAGAGAAATTGTGTCAACATAAGATAAGTTAACGGAAGTTAAAATAAGGCTTAATATCAGAAAACCCCTTAACTTTGGGCAATTATCCAAAATCCCCTGAACTTTAAAATATCAGAAAACCCCCCCTTAAGTGTAGGAGTTATTAGAAAACCCCTTTTAACTTTAAGGTTTTATCACAAAACCCCCCTAACGGCGTTATCCCTTATTATCCCAATTATTCAGCGAAACAAAATACTCCCGAGTAGGGATTTCACCCTTGCGTGATAAAAAAAATACTTTAACACATTAATTTGATTTCTTATAGAAAAACTCTCTGGGTTCTTGAAAAAAAACCCTCCCACTGAAAATCCCTATCGGGAGTACTTTTATTTGCTGATAATTTGCGATAATCTGGGTAACATTGTTAGGGGGGTTTTGTGATAAAACCTTAAAATTAAAGATGGTTTTCTGATAACCCCTAACCTTAAGGGGGGTTTTCTAATATTTTAAAAGTTTAGGGTTTTTTGATAATGGCACAAAGTTAGGGATTCTGAAATTAAGCCTTAAAATAATATATAAAACTTGTTTGCAGATTTTAGTAAGTAAAACAGATGGGAACTTATTTTAATATGTTTGGAAAGTCTAATAAAGTGAAGCAAAGAAAAAGAAATATATATAAATTTACATAATTAATATTATATGAGTAATACTCTTTTGATAGAAGAATAAAATTATTATTTTGTAATAGTTATCTTAACTTCCCATTTGTTGCACGCAAATTTGGAGAGAACAAAATCTTAAATTTTCTCACCCCAGTTATCTTAATTTTTCTCCCTTATCTATTCCAAATGAGTTCCCAAGAAAGGTTAATAAGTCCCTTACCCTCCCTACCTCCCATTAATCCCAATTCTAACAGATCCTAAAGCCTAAATTATCGATTAATATTTTTAATAGGATCATATTAATATCAACGTTTGACATTTATTTGATATTGTTTTATATGGAAAAATAATCAAGTTGGCATATTTAGTAGTAGGAAAAATATCTAGTATGATATTAATTTTATATTAATACCATAATATCACTAGTGAAAGAAAAAAAATCATATTGATGAAAAGGTTCTAAAAATGCAAATATAATAATTTAACCATTTTAATAGAGTGAGAGGGGTACACAATGAGAGGGGTACACAATGTAAATATGATACAAATCCCAATCCCTTTAAGATTACTAGGTGGGATGCACATGTCTTCCACGTCGTCAAATACTTTGATTTTTATTTTGGGAGTAAATTTTCAACTATGAAGATTTTGGGTATATAAGATTAAATTTTTAAACCTCTACTTTATGATGATAAAATGATTCTTTTTGTTCTTGAGCACATTCCACTAAATACCAATTTTAGAATTTTGATTGACCCAGGTAAATTCTGAGTTTTAGACAACGATAATACATAATTAAGCAAATGAAATCTACTCTCTTTACTTGAGGTGAGTTCGTGCAAATTCAAAATAGAGCACACATACATAAAATTATTATTATATTTTGACTAATCCAGGCAAATCCTAAGTTTCAAACACCAGTAGTACATGATTAAAATATTGAAACTTACTTTCTCTTTACTTGAGGTGAGCTCCTACATATTCAAACTAGACCATACATACATAAAATTATTATTTTATATTGACTGATCCAAGCAAATTCTAAGTTTGAAACACCAGTAATATATGGTAAAAAGAAAGAAACCTACTTTTTTATATGAGGTGAACTCCTGTAAATTCAAAATAGACTAAACAGACATAAAATTAGTATTGTATGAGGAATATTATTGTATGAGAGGTCAGATTGAATTTTAGGATAAATTGTAAGTAACAAACTACTTGCATCTGAGCATTGGCCTATGCAAGTATACTTGTGTCGTACCGGGGCAATGCTTTTATAGGTAGCATGATGATTTTTAGTTTGAAACTTCTATATGTAAGACTATAAATCAAAATTTAATGGTATAAATGATACTTGGTCCTCTGGATCAATGTGTTGTCGTGCGCTATTTGTATTATTGTCTGTGGAGTAAGTACTTTCTCGCTTTCTCTTATTATCCATGCCTCTCTGAATGTAAGCTCTCTTTGCTTAGCACTCAACTGGCTATATTTAATTTTTGGAGATTTTTTAAAAGAGGCCACTTTTGCTAAATATTTAGCAAAACCGACCGCTTTGTAAATATTTAGTAAATGACCTCTTGGTCGCTCTAGTGAGTGACCAAAAGAGGTCGGTTTTGCTTAAATTGTTAAACATACGGGACTAGTAGTCCCGTATGTTTAGTGGTCACCGATGGCTCTAAACAAATCGAAACCCACGGGACTAGTAGTCCGTGGGTTTTTTTTGCACAAGAACAACCCCTCTCCCTTTGTTTGGAAATCAACAGCCTTTAGCTTCACTTTGAATCTTGAATAACAATCCCCTTAAACCCACGCTTAAGATTCATCGACGAATCAACCCAAACTCCATGAAGGGAATCAAGGCGAGGATCGCGTGGAGGGTGGCGGAGAGAGGGCGAGGTTGGCTCTACGCTAATGCATGGACCCAACGCATTTGGAGAGGCCGAGGCGGAGGATCTAGTCGAGGGTGGGGTCCTTCGATCCGGTGGCAATCGGGCGCAGGGTCGCGAGGGTGGCGGAGAGAGGGCGAGGTTGGCCGGGCGGTGACGGTGGACCCAACGCTCTGGAGAGGCCGAGGGAGAGAATCGGTCGAGGATGGGACCTTTGATCCGGGCGCAATGAATGCAGGGATAGCGGGAGGGTGGCGGAGAGAGGGCGAGGTTGGCCGGGCGGTGACGGTGGACCCTACATGCGGTGCCGGTGAGATCGAGCCATTCATGTCCATTTTGAATTTTTCAGAATTTCGAGAGCCGAGGAAAGTGAGAGTGTGAAGAAGGACGGAAATGGAAGAAGAAGAAGAAGATGGTGGTGGTGATGGAGGGAGAGTGGGGGAGGGGAGAAGAAGAAGAAGATGGTGGTGGTGATAGAGGAAAGGGGTTGTTATCAGAAAAACCCACTGGACTAGTTGAAGAAGAAGATGGTGGTGGTGATAGAGGAAAGGGGTTGTTATCAGAAACCCACGGACTACTAGTCCCGTGGGTTTCCTTCGATTTGTTTAGAGCTAATTAGTCACCACTAATCATACGGACTACTAGTCCCGTATTTTTGAAAACAGATTTTAGAAATGACCCTTTTGGTCACTACCAAAGTCTGACCAAAAGAGGTCGGTTTTGCTAAATATTTAGCAAAACGGTCGGTTTTGCTAAATATTTAGCAAAAGTGGCCTCTTTTAAAAAAATCTCCTTAATTTTTCTACTATATAGGATGGGGAGGTGCTATTTTGTTTCAAAAATATTGACATGATTTTATTAATATATATATATACCAACAATAATTAATATTGACTTTATAATATGTCTAAAACATAAAGTTCTATACAAATATTAATAAAGCACACTCTTCTCTACTACAAAACCTTTAAAAAGAGTATTTGCTTGCTAATGGAGAAAATCACATTGAACTCAATAGAACATATGGTCTAGTCATTAAAATTATAGTTATCATGATCTAAGGCTTCAAGTTAAGGAATGATTTAGTAAGTATATAATTATTTGCTCAAAATCAAAATTTAACACATTTAGCATGTGTAGGGATCTATCTCATATTCACTTATGCTTCAAGATTAGAGATCTTATATAACTTGGTTAAAAAGTTAAAAATGTGAATCAACCATTGATTCTTAGGACTTCCACTTTCTATATCAAATGACTTATGTAGCAAAGTCCAGAGACACCAAAGAGGAAATTGAAAAATGAGATTTTGTGCTGATCAATTTCACAGTAATTATGAGATCATATATATATGTTTGAAAAAGAATGAAGCCACAAAATTTGTTTTCACAAACAATTAATTAAGTTGAAATTTAGGTGGTAGAAGTAGATACTAAACATATGAATTTAGTTCAGGGTTCGATCCAACCATAAACACATTGTTGCATATAGGATATCTATTCTCAATTTCTTTAAATATAACTCTTTTCTTGATACCGCTAAAAATTCTCTTTTTTATATTTTTCTTAACGTTTTCGATATCATAATTTCTAATGGGAGCACTTAATTTAAGCTAATATTCAAAGAGATAGATAAAAGAAACTTAAAACTATTAGATTATAAAGATATGGAGGACAATCTAACCATCACAAAAAAACCATATTTGCTCCATGAATAGAAATATATATGCAGTAAACATCAGATAGAAAAACAAACACATAAAAAACTTTCCTTTATTAGCAATTTCTCTATGCTAATCAAAGAAAGCTGAAAGAGAGAAATTATATGATTATAGTACTCAAAACTATCTATTTGACTTCAAAAACTATTTATACTTTTTCTCAAGTTATACAAACTTACTAAAAATTCAGAAACTCCTCTTAATGATCAAACATTATGACCATCACACATGAAATCATGATATTACCATTAGGCTCCTGAAAATCTAAAATTTGCAAAAATCCTAAAGTTTCAAATTTTGCTAAAAACACCCTCAAAAGTTTATTTTTGGGGGTGATGGTATTCTCCAGATTTCACGTGTTGGTTGTAAGTTTTAAAATTACATGGGATTTTCGCAATTTTGAACTCCTGAGGGTCCTTTTTTATTTTTAAAATTTGAGGGCATTTTTACAAATTTCAAATTTTAGGGGCTACTAGTAATTTCTATATTTGTATTTGTTGTAAGTTTTAAAATTTTAGGTTTTTTGCAATTTTAAAGTTTTTAGTGTTTTTTTTCAATTTTAAAATTTGAGGGTGTCTTTTGCACTATAAAGTTTCTAGGGGCTATTGGTAATTTTAATTTCCGTGTGGGGTGTAAGTTTTTAAAATTTTGGGGTGTTTTTGTAATGTTAAATTTTGAGGTGTTTTTTGTAAAATTTTCAACTGTGAGGGTGTTTATGCAAATTTCATTGTTTCAAGGGGCTGCTAGTAAGTTTTAGATTGCATGTTTATTATTTGTAAGTTTTAAAATTTGAGTGTTTTTTGTAATTTTGAACTTAGTGTTTTAGAATTTTGTAGCTTTGGGGTGTTGTTGCAAATTTCAAAACTTTAGGTGTTTTATGTAAGTGTTTGGATTTTTAGTGTGTTTTTTTTTTTTTATAGTTTAAAACTTGAAATTTTAGGATGAAGCTTTAGAAGGGTAATTTATTTGATCCGTAATTTAAATAGAGATATGTAGGTTTGGGATGGTGTTAAGATTAAGTTAAATATTTAATATATTTGTAGGATAATTAGAATATTTGAAGTTGAGTGATAGATTTCATGTTCACGCGTGCGATTAAGATTAAGTTAAATATCTAATATATTTTTAAGATAATTAAGATATTTTTAGTTGATGATAGGTTTGAATTAAAATATAATATTTTAAAGGGTTAATGGTAATATTGTCCAGAATTTTTTTCTAAACTCACAATTTTATAAAGAGTATGATATGATATGATTTTTTCTTTTTCTTTTCCTTAATTACTAATATAACTTTTTTTATCTTTAGTACTTTAGGTTGGGCAAGACTAGTACGTTTCTATCCAAGATTTGAAAAACTAGGACTTGCAATTTTTTAGGTGAACCTTGAAAATTGGATGAGAGATCACACTAAAAAATTATTGGTCAAAGACATTTGTATCGTCTGTAGTTTTGAAATGTGACCAAGATTTTAAATAGATATATAAGTTTAGTGGTTATGAGGTCCCCATCTTTTAATGTGATAAGTAAAAATAAACTTCACTACTAGTCCATCTCTTGGTGGCTAAACTAGACGTCATCTCAAATCCATTATTTTTGACACATATTATATATATTGTAGTTCTGACCAGATGCATTACAGTGCTAACTAGATAAAAAGCCAAGACTTTCAATTGATACATGTAAAGCCAAGAGACATGAATGTATATATA
Organism: Asparagus setaceus; assembly: GCA_012295165.1. Lineage (NCBI taxonomy): Eukaryota > Viridiplantae > Streptophyta > Magnoliopsida > Asparagales > Asparagaceae > Asparagus > Asparagus setaceus. Next base: position 4,880,729 of record CM022709.1, on the reverse strand, counting down.
TGGTAACTCTAACGAGATGCTAAGCCAAACCTTTCAAGAGTATATTTATATATTATAATTCTGGTTGCATGCAAAGTCAAAACTTTCAAGTGGTAAATGCATATACTGTAGTTCGTAACTATATGCTAAGCCAAAACTTTCAAGAGAGATATACACGTGTATATATTAATTGTAGTTCTCACTAGATTCCAAGTTAAAACATTCAGAATATGCGTAAGTCTGTATTGTAGTTTTGACCATATGCGGAGCCAAAACTTTCAAGAGATACATATGTGTATATTGTAGTCTTGACTATATAAAAAGCCAAAAAATCAACAGATATAAATGTACACATCGTAGTTTGTGATTACGTGCTAAGCCAAAACTTTGGAGATATTGTAGTTTTAACTACAAAGCTTTCGAGAGAGATATATGTATATATTGTAATTTTGATTACATATAAAGGCAAAACTTTCATTCACATTCAATATTAACATAGAAAAATATAATTTTAAAATTTAACGCTTTGTCCATAGAGAAAATATATTTTTATTGGTAAGACAAGAGAATATATATATATAAATCAGAACTTCATATTCAAAGTACCACCATTTTGGATTTATTAGAAATTGAATGATTATTATCAAATAGATTTGTCCTCTTTACCAATGAGAAGGCGAGGCACAAATCAAAAGAAAAGCTTAGATGGAATAGGTTTTAATTCTTGGTTCACTTCGTATATTAGTCTTTATTTAGTGGTTTCTTAGCTTATTAAAGCCGCAACACATCGTTATTTAAATATAGCTTTCAACTTTTAAAAACAAATGAAAACGACAAATTAAGCACTAAAGGCGAATCTCACTTGATCACCTCTATTTTGTTTCTATCTTCTGCAGGTTATTGTAGTTAGTTCACATTTGTTTAGTTAAAAGGAATGGTGGTGAAAGAAAAAGGAGTGAGAAGTGAATTATAACTCAGTCTTGTGAGCATCAAAAGAGATTCTCATTCTCACATGCAATTTGCAATAAACTTTAAATTATAATTTTTTAAGCAAGGTAAGTGGAGGTCAGGCACTGCGTAAGACTAAGGGACCCACAAGTTTGTGGGTCAAAGGGAAGTGAACATTTAAGGTTCATGATTGATGATTGATCTTTGATTACCGTTGCCTAGGATTAGACCAATCAAGATTAGACTAATCTAAGATTTCTTGTGGGCCCTACTTAGATGGTTCCCCAACCCAACTCATGATGAAAAGTAGAGTGCGCTTTCTATCACCTTGCACACGCGAGGTTCGATGTGTCAAACATGGGAGCGTTTATCAATCAATTATCAAACGGTCACCCCATTAACTTTTGTGTGAAGTGGGGGCGTTTTGATCTGATTTGCTCTGAAAATTGTGTGGTTAGAATTTAGATTGGGTAGCAAATCGAAAATGGAACACGTATAATAAGAGTATACCTCACAAAATTCTAGAAAGATGCTTGGCTTATTGAGGATTTTGGGAAGATGAGAAGAGAAGAGAACAAAAGATAATTGAGAGATTTTAATAGGAATAAATTAGAGATAACAGAATAGGAATTCTCTTAAAACTGCTCACGAGTACTGGATGGTTCTTACCCTTGGGATGGGAGGGCATTACCAATTCTCTTCTGAATCCTCCACAACACGTATACACCATTTTCCTATGTACGGATAGAAACCATCCACTCGCATGATGATAATTCTGAAGAGATTCATATTCAGGATAACTAATATATAACATAAGCAATTTTGAAAAACGGATTTGATAGTAGATAATAAATAAGTATACTAAAACAGCTGTGATTTGTCATTTTACAACTGAGTGTCAACTATTGTTGTTTGCAATAATAAATAAATGGTCCATTTAATCCTATACTCCTAGTTCATTTTCAAAGGTAATTATATTGCCACATGGGGTCTACCTAGAAAAGATATTCATTGGTGATAACTTAAGAACAATGGACTTATGACTTATCTTTTCAATTATGGAATGTGATTTATGCTCCTCTCCCATAAAAGTAAGGTTTTGATGTTTTAATCCTACCTTTGTTTACTAGGTTTAGGAAGAACAAAGGAAATATAAACTAGGGGTTTTTATCTTTAGCCCAAAGTTTTATCCTCACTTATTTAAAACCCACTCACTTCTATAAACACACATACTCTCAAAATATATCATATGACTTATTTTTAAACCCAATCTCAAGATACCCTTAAACTTTATATTGTATCTCAAAAAAAAAATCCAAACTAGCCCTTTCCTCTCTCTTCTAAACAACGATCATCTTTCCATTATATTAATGGTGACGGTGGGAGAAGTTTATTTTCGCTGTTGCTTCCTTTATTCACCAAACCCCAATTTAGCATACTCATATTCTTCAAAATCTCTCTTTCCCCCATTAATATCTCATCTCTTCCTTAGCCTCCATAAATTTCTCTTTGTAAAGGACATTAATTTGATTTTAATGTGAATTCTATTTGCAATCATTAAATTTTTTATAGTCTCAAAACTAATAAAGAGCTATACTATACCAATAAAGAGATACACTTTAGTTGTGGAGAGCTATACTTTTGTATATGGTGCTATACTTTTCTCATAAGAAGCTATGTTTTGAATAAAGTGTTATACTTTACTTTCAAAAATTAATAACTATTAAACTTTCATATTTTTATGTTAATTAGTCCAATGAATATTAAATCTTCCTCTGTTTTTCCAAAGAATTTTCTTGACTAAATACAACACACTATTGATTTCTTTCCTATAGTCCTTAATCAATAAAGAGCTATATTATAACGATAAGGAGATACACTTTAGTCATAAAGATTTATGCTTCTTTATAAGGTGTAATATTTTGCTCCTAAAAGCTATGTTTTCAGATAAAGTGCTATAGCTTGGTTAGCTTAGGTAGACTTTAGGGATTAACTTCACCTAAAATTTGGGGTCCGACTTTTGAGTTTAGTGCTTTGAAATGAAGGAAGAGAGCAAAGAGAGAACCATGAGTTTATTTAGGGAAGAAGGACAATTTTGGATTTTAGAATTTTTTTAGAAAATACAATATAAAGTTTGAGAGTATATTGCCAGTTGGGTTTAGAAATAAGTCACAAGGGGTACTTTGGGTGTAGGTGTATTTGTGGAAGTGGGTGGGTTTTTAAACAAATGGTGGTAGAACTTTGGGTTAAAAGACAAAAACGCTATAAATTATTGGTGCACCAATAAAAGGATGCAATAGCAATTATGTACACTTGACTTGGCTTTTGCCCCTCACTACCTTTTTCTTCCAAATTTGGTGGGAGAGAATCTCTTGATGGCCCTTGATCTGCCTGCAAAGCCCAAATGAAAATTGTGAATTAACTAAAGTGGTTTAAGTTGAATTCTGATCTTGGTGTTTTTGGGATTTAAAATTAGTAAGTGCAAGTTAGGTGCAAAAAGTGCTGCAATGTGCAACATGCACAATAAAACACAGGATATGTAAGATTCATAATGCAAGTACTGCAGGTAAAAAGATCTGGTTTGATTAGATATTTAACATGTATGAACGAACATAAAAACATTTAATACTCTTATTGCATATTAGAAAATCCATAGCTTTTTGTGTGAAAGGAAAAGCAAAAAGCTATATTTTGATTAATTACAAACATAGGTGTTGTTGACAACGGGCTAAGTGATGAGTTAAGGAGAGTTACTTTCTAACCTGCCATACAAAAGTTATAGGGTGAAGTGGGTTAACCTTTAATACTTTGTCGAACGCGAAAATTGAAGAGAGATGAAATTACCCCTCTAGAGGAAGGAGTTAAAATAAGTTGATCCTTCAAAGTGACATATTTACTAATCAACTCTTTGGATGGTTTTCCTTTTTCAAACATTAAAAAGATCCTAACTAGCTAACCAATTTAAATTTTCATGCTAACTAACAGATTAACATGTTAAGCAGACTAACTAAGTTAGTCCTTCTCCTTAATAGCGCTAGACCGAACCATAAAGTGTACCCGAAAGCAATTCATCTATTTGTAGCTTGATAATGATATCCATGACAGCTCCAATTATCAAACGCTTAAAGCCAAAGCCTCGTACCATGTAACTGTTCAGCTTCAGAACCTATTAAGAAAACTGGCTCAAAGGAATCAAATCTCTACCAAAATTCAATTCGAGGACCATCTTGACAAAAGGAGATTCAGTCAGACATGAGCTCATCATTCTCAAGTCAAAATCACTGGCTCTGAAACGAGAGCTCTTGTAGCAGGGACCAACACCAACACCATCAGTAAAATAATGAGCATGGACCTTAAGTCCCAATTTTGACCTAAAACAGTTTAATTTTTGACTGGCGGCAGACCAAAACAAAACCAGCTTAACGCCAAAATTGACCTGACAAAACCAATTTAAGTCCCAGTCCTTTTTATTTTTCCCCGGCCCGAGAGCCGGGACTTGAACTGATTTTGTTCCACTAAACAAGTTTAACCTTAAACCCCAAAAAACAGAAGAAGAAGAAGAAGAAGAAGAAGAAGAAATTGTTGACTTAAGAAATTACCATGATTAATTCAAAGGAATTAAAACAAACAAAAGAGCAAGCAATACCGAATCCATACTGGACTACCAGTATTGATGATATTCTAATCTTAGGGTTTCTCTCACCAAAGTTCTCTCAAGATGGGGTAAAGAGAATTTAGAGAACGTAACCCTAGATTAGGGATCATAACCCTTTATTTATAGATGTTGTACTTTTATAATTTGGCCCTCATCAAATTATAATTAACTGTATCTCACATTTAGCCCATAATTTATTTAAATACCCATTAACCCAAATTGATTGATCACTTTATGGTTATCCTTAAGTGATAGAGTTATACATTGATATAACATATGTGCCCACAAATAGATTTAATTAGATTTAAATCTAACAATCTCCCACTGGGCACCATATGTTTCCTTAAAATGTGTATAACCTTATGAGCTCAAAATCTCTATCACATACAAGGGTATTTCCAAACAATCTCGTCCATTGACTATATCAATATAGGATCAAAGCGGTCTTCGTCACATTTATCGTGACTAAACTCATCAATGGTCACATATACCAATACAGTCAAATGACATAGATCAATCATGGATGTGCAGCATGAAAATTACATGCAATGTGATCTGTGCATGTCTATTTTCAACTGGTCCTACCTTAAACTTTAGTGAGGTCATCCTCAAACATAATGTAGCAGAGTGTATAATCTAAATACTTTATTCTGATCAGAGAAAATAACCAAATATAAATATGTCCAAAATACACATAAAGCAATAAAATCACAAACTCCCACTAAAACATGATATTCTCAAATATTACAACACCCATATGAGCAGTGTGCTCATGAAAGACCTTGGGTGGTAATCCTTTAGTAAGAGGATCAGCTATCATGGAGTTTGTCCCAATATGCTTTATGGATATCCGACCACTCAGACAATTTCTTTCACAACTAGGAACTTAATGTCAATATGTTTTGACTTAGTTGAGCTCATTGTTATTGGAATACATTATCACGATTTATTGTCACAAAATAACTTTAGTGGTCTTTTAATATTTTCCGAATGCTAGCCCAATGATAAAATTTCGCAACCATATTTCATGATTGGATGCCTCATAGCAAGCTACAAATTCTGCTGCCATAGTGAAAGAAGCTACAAGTGTCTGTTTGACACTTTTCCAGGATATAACTCCTCCAGCTAACATATAAATGTAGCCTCGATATAGACTTTCGCTATTCAGATCCAAAGAAAATCGAATCGAGTACCCAATAACCTCCAACCGTTTCGATTTCTATATGTGAGCATATAATCTTTTATTTTCTCAAGATACCTTATAACCCTTTTGATCGCTATCCAATGATCCATACCGTGGTTGCTTAAATATCTGCCTAACATACCAACAATGTACGCAATATCCGGACGCGTACACACCTGAGCATACATTAGACTCCCTACAGCTGAAGCATAGAGAATCTTCTGCATTTCCTGAATTTCAAGATTACCTTTAGGGCATTGATTGAAACTGAACTTGTCTCCTTTTTCTACAGGGGTGTCACCTGGTCTGCAATCTTGCATGCCAAATCTTTTGAGTACTTTATCGATATAGCTCTTTTGTGATAATCCAAGTATATCTTGAGAACGATCTCGATGTATCTGGATTCCTAATATAAAAGAGGCGTCCCCAAGATCTTTCATCTCAAAATTCTTTGATAGAAATCTCTTGGTGTCGTGCAACATGCCTATATCATTAGTGACAAGCAATATGTCATCGACATACAAAACCAGAAAAATATACTTACTCCCACTAAACTTTTGATATACACAGTCATCAAC